>CM024760.1:599875-835880 GCA_014218235.1 Colocasia esculenta | reverse complement strand
GTAGAAATTTTGATATTTTTAAGAAACATGTCGCCTGTCCCGCAGCTCCCATCCTCTATCCACCTCAGACACAAGTGGGATCTCAATGTGTTTGTGGGTATATCTCATTGTGTGTGCCTGAGGAGGATAAAGGTAGGCATCAATCGTCTGGTAGACAACAAATTCTGCTCATTTTTTGTGGATGCAAAAAATACTTATTTTTTTAATTTATTTCTCAATTTTTTTTCACTCATCCTAAGAGTCCCATTTTATTTATGATTCTCATTTTCTAAATGCATATGGGGAAAAAAAAAACAACTCAGAGACATCCCTCAAATACAAATTATTAATTTTTTAGACCCTTAAATCTTCCCACACTTGCATAAAACCAATCTACTATGCAAACATTAAAAAAAGTGATTATGCTAGAGTATATTGCCATAAGTAATGGTGTGATTGAAATACCTAAATATCCGAACTCATTTAGTTTCTCTCTCTTAAAAAATGATAGAAATTCTCATTGGCTCCAAGGATGTCACCGCAGAGGAAGTAGAAGAGAAGAAAGACGTCGGAGGACATCACCGTGATAAAATCGATGGGGCTAGAGAAAGAGAGCAAGGATCGACATTGGTCTTCCTTTGCGAGAGCTATTGAGATATCATCTTTAATAGGCGCTGGTAAATGCCAAAACCCCCCCACTCTTTGGAACACATGAATTTTGGGCAATAATGGCCTCCATGTATTGCTCTGGAATGGTCAGGAGCTCAAACCATTGAAACTTTTCATTGGCAACTCCTTCAACAATCGCTTATGTAACTCAATGCGGTGAAGGGTGACATAGACCCCTCGCTCAACCCCATACTCCGTCAACTCTAAAGGCAGTGGAGATGGATCACAGAGCACTGCCACAGTCCACCCACTACTACTAGCTAGTGGCTGCAGGGAATGGCTCTTCCACCCCCCACGCTGCCCTCCTCCGAGCCATCGCTTGGCCTTGCCCTCCTCTCCCTTTCGACCATTTCTGCTTCAAATCTCTTTTGACATTTTCTCCACCAAGCATTCCTTGTCCAACGTCAAACTCCCCAATCACCTCAACTTATGTGTGTTGGAAGCTACATTAGTAGAGCCTGGTCACTGCCGCCACACTTTTAGAACTTCTATCCAAAGTTTCAAACGGAGTGTATATGAAATAGATGAGTTTTCAATTTTCGATCTAAATAGTTAATCAATAATTCAAATCTATTCGGTTAATACAAGATGGAGAGGCACAAAACTTTGTGGCTCTAGCAAGCTGCCCACATGTGGCACTGCCATCTTTTGAAGTCTCTACTATCATACCCATCTATGCAGGCCTACAACAACAACTCCCATGACAGTGCCACCCACCTGGTGGAGGAGGGGGTTATTTAATTTTGGAACCCAACGAGACTTAAGAAGAACAACCATATAGATTTAGAGATTAAAAAATGTATAATTGTCTATTTGAGAAACTAATAAAAACTATATTGTTTTATAAAAATTAAAATATAAAATAATAAATAAGTAAAAATTTCTGACTATAATAAGAGATCTTTACTATAAGATAACTTAACATATACTGTAACAAATGATAATATTAACTGTAATGAATTACAATTTATTAGAGATTAATAAATAAATTAAAAATTGATAGAGACTCTTAATTAATTTACCTTATAAAAAAATCATAGCAAACAATAATCCCAGAAAACAATACTTTTTTTAATAAAATTACTTACATATAATCCACGCCATATTATTATTACAAGATTAATTAATCTTGCAATAATATTTCACTTGCATCTTATATCATCAAACCATCAAAGGTGAAGCAAATTTGACCATAAACTCCATAATTCACTATCATATTTGCCGTCATTTTAATTTTACATTCGACACTATCTCACTTCAGCGTAAAAAAACATCTCAAAAATCCAGCAGACCCTTGTATTTCAACTTTTCTAAGACAATTTTAACATCTTACATATCATTTACCTTATACTTCCCAATACAAACAATCTTTCTATGAAAGATGAAGTAGCAAGCACTGCTTAAAAATAGCTCCCAAATCACTTGCCTGCAGAACTCCTTATTCACAGTTGTAGTTTTATATTCTTAGCAATGTGGAAGACATGTCGCCCCCACGTCCATTAAGGTTCATATGAGCATTAAATTCTTGACACTTCAATATGGGCATTAAACTTTTGGATTCGTGTTAGCTGTGTCCACGAATGTGTAAGAAAAACTGGTCATCTCTGTAACTCATCTGCCTCATTACCCTCTTCCAAATTACCAGTTCAAACAGAGGTAAAAACCTCATCATTGAGGAAATAATTCATCATTTAAATTATTTCAAATCTTCCTTAACCATCACACCATATGCCCTCCGAAACAGACAGCTAGCCACACACGAACAAAATTGGCAAAATCCGCATAAAACTGGAAGAACATTCACCAAAATCGATCTCTGCTAGTGTATAGAAAAAACAATAAAAGGGATCATATGCGTCGTTTTTTTCTATAGCCAAAGAATAAATCACCAAAAACCAGAGAGCAAGGAACACCACGGAGATCAGGGACTACAAAAAAAAACGTAAACATCTCATTAACCAGGAAGTTAACCCTGAAAAAAGGGCATTCCGTTCTACTGGAAGTCACTAGTTCCAGTCCATGAAACTAGTAAACGAAACTTAGGTTAGGAAAACAAACATGGTTTCTAATAGAAGCTTCAGAAACGTCCATTAATTTCATATGAATGCTGCTATGCCAAGTAGGTTCTCCCTGTAAACAGGGTCTTGGTTTCACAGCACCTCAAAAATGTGGACAGGTGGTCATCACAGCATTTTTTTCCCACATGCGAGAAAAAAGAATCTTTATGGGTCAGGAAGCAAAACCAATCTCCCCTGTCATGGAAAAACATCCACAATCCTCTATCTACAGAAGTAAAAGTGCTATCTTTAAGTTTAGGCACAACTTATTGAAAATGTGTCCTTCAGAGTTAAGATATGGCCAAATAACGCAGACTAGAAGCAGAAGCACGCACTAGCAACATAATTCCAAACAAACTGACACATACTGGCTCAGTTTCAAATGCACCTTCTTCAATCAAGAATTTTCTGAAGCAGAACTGGCATTTTGAAGCTGTAAATACATCATCATAGCCAGCGATCAAGAAGTAAAACAGAGCAGCAGCAAACAAAAAACAAACGACTTCTGCACTCCTGACTCCTGATACCAACACCTTCGATCTCGGAAGAAAACTTGTTCCGTAGGGAATAAGACGGCGACCTCAATGTCAGCTCATATCAAGAAATTCAACCATTTTGATGTTCTTATTCATCAAATGCAACAATCAGATAGTCGATCGTGCGTAATCATTGCCGACACTACTTATAGCAATATACCAACCGGACACGAAAACCCGCAGAAGAAAAAAGACAACTTCATGGAACAAATCATGCCTATAGGATTCAGATGCAGCAAAACAAAAAAGAGCAAAACAACGATCGAGAGAACAATTTAGCGAGAGATTTTAGGGCACAACCGTGGGGGAAAAGATCGAGAAGGCCTCCACGTGAACCCCGCCAATATCCTGTGTCAGCCCCCATGACTAAGCACTCCTGGGCAAAGAATCCACTCCAAGACGCTTAAGGTGTAGAGGGGCAAAGATGGCGAAAAGAGGACAACTACAGGATCAGATTCAGACGGAAATGATCAGATATGACAAGCGCGAAGCGACCACGGATGTGAATCCCAGCGGCGAGCAGGCCCGTAAAACAGGAGGACGGCCGCGCTTCCTCAACTGCTCGCGGTGGAGCTGCGTTGGGGGAGCCAAGCGAGGAGGAGATGGGGGAAAGAAGAAGGGACCTGCTGAGATTTCCCAGGAAAACCGTAGCGACGGGAGAGAGGGACGAAGGGGTCTGGTTTCGGGAGGGGTTATATAGGCGCCACAGAAACCCTAATTGCGCCAAGAGGAAATCTGACGGTTGGGAATCGTTCGGATGTGCTTACTCAGGACCGTCCGATGGATGTGCTTTGCAAACCACGGGATTCTGGAGGGTTTGATCCACTTCCACGGGGGTTGGGTGGGTCCCTCTGAAATGGAACCGGGTCGAGCTCCCCCGTCGTGGGCTTGTGGCGAACGACCCGGAGCCCGGAGGTGATTACATGGACCGCCCAAGAGCCCATCACGGCTTCGCGATGCGACACGCCCTCGTTAGATGATGGATGGGGGCCCCGAGTGGGCCCACCTGGGGAAACTGGTCACCACGAACCGCGGATCTCCTCGCTCCAGCCCTCCGCTCATATACAACTGTCTTGCGGGCCCCACACGGTGTGAACTGTGGCGCCCTCGGATCCCCGAACCACCTACTCTCCGAATTCCACGATCATCTCCGTGGCGAATTTCTATTGGTTCGAAGTGAGGACAGAGACGCAAAGCTACGTTCTCATGAGGCCACGATACCGAGGCTCTTGTGCCAAAATGGGTGGGCTCACGTGGCTTCATTCTAATTTAGGACGTGCCCTGGCCTTTTTGCGCGTTTAGTTTGCTGTGCCGAGTTGTAATGTCGCGTCCCCCGCGCGATCGTGAACCCCTCTGCTCGGCATTCGGACAGTTCAGATCGCCGGGGGGCACCTCTCTCTCTCTCTCTCTCTCTCTCTCTCTCTTCTGTTCGCCGAGCCTCTGCAAGGGGAGAGAACACCGGCGGGGGGAGAATGGATCGGAGTCGCCTCGGCAGCGGCGGCGTCCGCGCCTGCTTGCAGGCGATCCTGGTCCTCGTCTTGGCGGCCACCGCCGCGGCGTCCACCGCTCCTTCATCTCCGGTGCGCATTCTCTGACCCCCTCACGGTTTATATGCGATCTTGATCAGAAGATGAGGAAATATGTTCTGGTGGTGACTTTTGAGTTAACGGCGGGACGTTTTTTCCTGCTGAAGGTGGCGCCTTGGGGTCCGATATCTCGTTGCCGGCTGGGAGGAGCCTTCTCCAGGCAAGAAGAGTACGTTCATCTCTCCTCTCTCCTCCTTCCTTCTGTGTCTCGCTCCGTCTCTCCTGGTGAGGTTGGCGAGTCCTTTCTTTCAGATCATTCTAGTAGGTCGATTTCATATATGCTATTGGGATCAGATCTCGTTCGGCTCTGTTTTGCTTCCGTGTTGTTTCGGCGATTTGATGGTGACAAATGTGTTGGTTCTGGGGAGGGACACAATGGAGGAACAGGAAGATGATCTTGATCTAGAAGAACAAGACGCGGATTAGGTGGGATTTTGATTGCCGGGTTTCTAACGTTTGTGTTGATTAGGAGAAGGTCGGGGGTTTCCTTGCGTCTTCTGAAGTAATTTCGGGAAAATGTTAGTCGGTATCTCCCTGTTCTTCTGTATTCATTGTAGAGGAAAAAAGTGATAGGTGGCTGTCATGAGATATGTATACTAGGATGATAAGTGAGATTAAGCTTTTAGGAACAGGTAACTCATTGTTTTAATCGAAGGAAAGTGTTCAGTGTTGTAAGGTTTAGTCGAAAATTTCTCTGTTACTTTTGTGCCTCTTCGGGGTTGTCAACAAAAATTTTATACATCCTTAAAGAGAGCAGATGTGTATATAGGATTTGGATTCAATTCTGTTCTACACATGATGTGAAGCAGACTATACTTGATGTTTTTTATGTGAAACTATCTTGATCTCTCGATGGATAAGGTTCTTGTAACCAATCTCCAATTGCCTAGTCTCCGAGTACACCATGATGCTTGTTGGAAATTAAAGTCCACCTGATTGCGAAGGGAATCAACACCTACAACATATAGGTATATGGGGAATTGAATTTTTTGTTGGTGGGAAAACTTTAGGAGATTTTTCTGGTGGTTTACACATGTATGTATCAAGTGCTGTTGTTTTCTCTTACCGATTGTTTGGTACGTCATAAAACATTGTGTGGTTTTAAAATCTATGGAATTAAAATGTCTGATTTTAAAATTACCAGTTTTAGAATTCCTGGTTTTGGTTATGGTGGTTGTGGACGGAAGAAAAATGGCTAGAAGGGTGTCAAATTGAAATAAGTCAACTGATTTTGAAATCCAGCAATTTACAACCCATCAAATGCAAGGTAGATGCGGTAAATGGCTTATGGCACTTCAAACATAAGAAATATACAATTTCATGGCGTTTTAGAGCGTTTTACAACTACTTACAGGACACCAAACAACCTTAGATGCAAAATTATCTGCCATGATTAAAATTTGGGTGGACCCCAAGGAAAGGCAGGCGTATGACAATTTCATCCGGTTTCAGATTGTCATGTATGCTGTAGATTCTACAGAGGTGAACTGAAAAGGTTTTTGAACATGCATATTTAAGCAGACAACAAATCTAGTTCTTGGAATTTTCCTTGCATCTGAAACCTGTGGCCACTCTATAGCTCCATACTAATATTTTTCAGCATCTAGTAGATTAATCTATGCGCGATGTATTTGCGTGAAAGTTGCACTTTCTTCAAATAGAGGAGAAGGATGTACAACTGGCTCTAAAATGTATCTAATCGGAACATCTAGAACATTTTCACATGCATTGGTCAAAATTTCATTTAAGTTTCACAATGTCATTTTGAGTCCCTCAAAAGAAGGAAAGTGTGCTTCCAGTGGTTGTTGCAATTATAGGTATCTGTTTTCTATCTTGCCCTGTGAACTCTTGAACCTTTCACAAGTTAGACAATCACCACAATTTATTTTCTATGCATCTGTCCTCCAGATTGCCCCGTGGACTTTGAGTTCTTGAATTACACAATCATCACAAGCCAGTGCAAAGGCCCGCAGTATCCTCCCAAGTTATGCTGCACGGCATTCCTGCAGTTTGCATGCCCATATTCTGACGAACTGAACGATCTCACCAATGACTGCGCTTCAACGATGTTCAGTTACATAAATCTCTACGGTAAGTACCCTCCTGGCTTATTTGCAAGTGAATGCAAAGGCTCAAAGCGAGGCCTGGAGTGCAGCTCGGTCCCGTCCGCGGTGAACGACACTGCAACTTCTGCTGCTGCTGTGGCTGCAGGTATCCCCACTGCTGGAGTCCTTGTGATGGGTTCATTGTTGCCCTTCCTCTTGTTTTGATGTCACAGGCTGCATTATACTGTGTCCTTATCTTACTGATGACACGAGGAAAACCCATGCTTAAACATGGGTCACACTAATGTTCCAAGCTACTGGTTTTGGCTGGATCCCTCTATCCAGTTTCTTATTCTTTTCTATCTGTATTATTCCCACTGTTCTACACATTACTCCACCATGCTTGCACAAATCTTATGTACGGACATCATCATGAGGGGAAAGAAAAAATTGTAGTGCCAGTGCTGCATGTTGCCTCTGGTGTCTCTGGCGCAGATGCGCAACTGAGCTGGCAGATCAGGATGCTGTTCTTTGTGGAAAACATTGTTCAAATTCTTTTATCGTATGTCTATCTTGTTGCTTGAAATACCTTAATGTCCCTTTGGCACTTGAGATTGTTGCCGAGAACTATCAGAAGGATCATTGTAGAGCAAATTCGCATTATGTTATTGACTGAATCAACGCAAGTTGCTTGAAACACATTCTTTCCTACACTATTATAGGGTGTTTGGGAGCAATTGAAAAACTATTTTTACTTAAAAAATCATGTTGTGTTCTTTTTTTATTTTAAATTTAAATTTATGAAAATATGATGTTATCTGTTTGATAAAAATATCAAAAAAAATTTAAATTTATATTGATGTGTGTGGGGGGGGGGGGGGAGGGCGTGGGTGAGGTGAGGGAGGAGGGGGTGGGGGTTTTGAGGCAAGGGAGGGGGGGAGGCCGTAGGGCGGGCGAGGGGGAGGGTGCAGGGCAGATGAGGCGTAGGGCAAGCGGGGGGGGGGGGGGGGGGGGGGGGGGGGGGGGGGTGGGGTGTCAATGCCGTGGTGCAGGGGGGTGTCTATGGGGGTGGGGTGCCGCGGTGCAGGAGGGAGAGCTGTGTGTTTTTTAAAATAAAAATAGTTTTGTATTTGTTTTTTTTTAGAGATTTACATATGATAAAAAAAACTTCCATAAAAAAAATTATTTACAAATGTGTTTGTGTGTCTTTTCTCTCTCTTTTTATAATTTTAAAGAAAAAAAAAGTAAAAATTTGTAACTAAACACCCAATTAGTCTCTACCTTTCTTCGTATGGCACAAGAGAAATGTTGGTTGCCCGATTGGTCCGAAAAATCAATCGGGTGCCCAACATTGCTCATGGCACAAAGTCCTTGTGATTTTGAGGCACTGGGATTTGTAAATGTGGTGCTTAATATAGTGGCCAAAAAGTCACCTTATTCACAAAAGGTTGGTTCACTAATGGTATGTATAAATTCCACTCAATTTTCTCAAGTCATTATAAATGGTATTGTAAAGGTTTACTAATACTAGATCTAGTGAAAATAAATATATTTATAAATAAGATAAATTAATTAATAATTTTTTACTGAAACATAATAAGATTTAGAAAATATTTACTGTAATAAATTAATGTGCGTCAAATATTTAGTAAAATTTTGTAATTAATTCATCTTTATAAATAAGATCTATTTCTCTCCTCTTTCTTAAAAAATGACAAAGCTGCAGACAGGTAATATCTCTTGAAGGGCACGTTGAACTTTTGTTGAACTTTTACGCATCAACAAATATGTAAAACATTACTAGCAGTAGTAGTAGTAGTAGTATGTCACCTCACCGACACTTGCTAAAGAATAAGTTGTCATTCCAAAAGACCCTTTCAGCAACTCCTTCCACCGTTTGCAAATTATGGGGTAGCTGTCTTTTTAGCTGCCACAGCTTTATAGCATCATGTGGAACAGTAGTACAATCCATGATAGGCCAAAAGTGTGGGTCAGGGAAACATTACTTATGCCCTTTTGTAGACAAGCGAAGTGACCTCCGTGATTCAGCTAGAGAAGTGGAAAACCAAGGGAAAAAATGGACATTCCATACCTTTTGTGCAAGTGGCGTACACAAATATTATTTATCATATTGGACTAGTCCTCCCATGCATATTTAGTCCAACATTGGACCTACCTATCGAGTTCTTTTAGTTAGTATTTTCCAATAATTAAATTGCATTTTGAGCCCCGCAAGAATGTGATCTCCACAAATAAAAGAAAGGAATTTTTTTTAACCGTGGATATGTTTGTCTTTCTCCACATAGAATTAAGTTTAACTAGCGTTGGAGGATCACAAAGGGTTTAAGGCAAAGACATATTTAAACATTTTTTAGACAAATTAATGATATATTTGCTAATATATTTTGAGGCTTGATATATTTATAAATAATTATTTAATAATAGTTTATATGTAATGATTCTAAAAGAAAAGAGTGTTATGTTTCTCTTGATAAAACACAAATGACAAACTACTCTTTGTAATTAAGCAGGCCGGACTCATGAACATTTCAGCATGAAAAGTGGATTTATACCAACTTCTATTACAAAACGATGATATGCATATATGTAGCACATCCTTACACCAAACCTTTTCCTAGGTTAATACCTCACCAAGATCAATCATTACCTTCATGACAAAAGAGAGATTTATTATATTAGTGTTAATAAACATTTATAATTAAACAACGACATTTCGCAAGAACAGATGCATGCACGGGGCGGCGCGTTCTTCGTCCTCTCCGAATCCACGGGAAGCACCCACACACCAACGAGGAAGAACAACCCGGCCGGCCCACCACCACCACCTTCTTCCGGTAGCTGTCTTCCCTTACACCTCCACTTCCGGCCTCCCCCACCTGGTCGGTCACCGGCACGCCGACAGGTCGATCTCGATGAGGCTGTCCTCCTCCAGACAGATCTCGATCAGCCCCTCCTCCTCCACCTCCCACTGGAAGCACAAGTTCTCCGGCGAGTCCCACTGTGGGGGCGACGATACCCCGCTGCACCCGCTCAGCGAGCTCCCGTCGTCCGACTCGTCGTCGCTACTGCAGAGCCGCAACGCCAGGAGCTCCAAGCCCTGACAGCGCCGGCTGCGGCCCGGCAGAGGCCAACCTACGCCGTCGTCGTCCTCTCCCTCGTACTCCTCGTAGATGATCTCCAGAGGGCCGCGGCGGGCAAAGTCGACAGAGTGATGGTGCTCAGTCCAGGTGTGCACGGACTTCGGGGAAGGCCGGAGGTGCTGCCTCTGCTCCATGCTCGGCGGCGGCTGGTAGTCCTCCTGCGGACCGTGGGCATGGTGCTGCGACTTGGAAGGCCGGGTTTGCGGGTCTGGCCGGGAGTTGGGGGAGCCCAAGTGGAGAAGAGTGGCGAGCAGGAGGAGGGTGAAGACGGCGACAGGGGAGAGGAGGAAGGAGAGCAGGTAGCGAGGGAGGTAGAGAAGGCCGAGGACGTAGGCGGCGGCGACGATGGAGAGGAGGGGGTTGGTGCAGAGCGGGGCGACCGGTGTCTGTGTGGAGACCTCTGCAACCAGCTGCTTGTGAGAGAGGGCCTTCTCTTGGTGGGCAGTGTTTGGCGCTGTTCTTGTTTCCATCTGGATCAGAAATGGAAGTGGAGTTGGATAATTTAGTATGCGGACAGGGAAGGGAGCGAAGGAAAGGAGGTGGAGGGGAAGAGAAGGATGAAAATATAGCACAGTGAAGAGAGAGAGAGAGAGAGATCAGCGGAGACGGGCAGATAATTATTGAGGGAGGGGGGGCACGGCACAGTTTTATGAGTGCATGTGTTGCTGAAATGGATAAGTTGGTGTTCTTGCAGTGTGGGTATCCAGAGAATACAATTAAGAAGCCACCTTACTTATGGGATCCAAACTCCTCACCCATGTCTCCTGCCGAATAATATGGAAGATCTTCCTTGATGAATTAGACGATTGTTAATCCATTCTGGGGGCAACTTGATGATCGAAAAGTTTGACCCAGTCTTTTAATCAGCTCCTGCCATTGCCCTGCACTGATGGGTCATCTCATGATCTAGATATATGGTTTTCGTGCGTGTAGAGTGAGGACCAATATAGCTGCGGCTGGATGAAACATATGAAGGTTGATTGGACAAGTCACTTGGTTTGAACCATCAACTGTTGAACATGGCTTTCAACAGGGAACTAAAGATGAGAAGATGGAGACACCCGAGGATCCGGCATATATAGCTAGCCTTCTTCTGACAGTGCAGTCAAAACCAGTCCAGGTTAAAAGGTGTTCATCCAGAGTGCGGCGTTCATTAGATTAAACAGTCGGTGCCACCAGTGAAGTGAAAATACAAGGAACCATCATATCATTACCCTTTCACCCACAAGTCCATGGCACCAACCAATGGGTCACCACAAACTCACCAACACATAAAGAGGGGAGAGATAGGAAGATAGAAATGGGAAAAAAATCTCAGGACTTGTTAATTTGAGCTTGACAACTTTATTTGTCAGTGATGTATCAGGCGTGTTTGGGTGACTGATCAGAAGGTCCCCAGCAGTGGTCGTGTGCCAAATTTGCCGCTCTTACTGTGAAGAAAGACCTGCATGACCAATCGTGGATCTTGGCAAAGAGAAAAGTTTAATGTATTTTGTATTGCACTTTAAGTGTAATATGACTAGATAAGAATCTATGTGGCACTATTCATATAAGAGTGATAAAGTGGCAATTTAATTATTAGATGCCACATGAATTATTGTCTAGTCATATTGTACTTAAAGTAAAATTTAAGTACTGATCAGAAGGTCCCCAGCAGTGGTCATGTGCCAAATTTGCCGCTCTTACTGTGAAGAAAGACCTGCATGACCAATCGGGATCTTGGCAAAGAGAAAAGTTTAATGTATTTTTGTATTGCACTTTAAGTGTATATGACTAGATAAGAATCTATGTGGCACTATTCATATTAAGAGTGATAAAGTGGCAATTTAATTATTAGATGCCACATGAATTATTGTCTAGTCATATTGTACTTAAAGTAAAATTTAAGTACTGATCAGAAGGTCCCCAGCAGTGGTCATGTGCCAAATTTGCCGCTCTTACTGTGAAGAAAGACCTGCATGACCAATCGTGGATCTTGGCAAAGAGAAAAGTTTAATGTATTTTTGTATTGCACTTTAAGTGTAATATGACTAGATAAGAATCTATGTGGCACTATTCATATTAAGAGTGATAAAGTGGCAATTTAATTATTAGATGCCACATGAATTATTGTCTAGTCATATTGTACTTAAAGTAAAATATAGAAATACACTAAATCTTTTTCCTTGTCAAATCTATGCATGTATTTTGTCATTTCAATTTGCTTTTAAAAACAGTTCTACAATTCTGAGAGATTGGAGAATTGAGGACAGCTCCTTGCGCAGGCACCATCGAATAGTACTGATTGATAGAGATCTTTGTACATATGCTCCTCCAATATATTGTATAATTGTGTATATCTGACTTTTAATTAACAATTGTCTGCCACATAAGTATCTTTGATTTATTGGGAAGAGATGTACTTATCTATGTTATGCTCTTACGATAATAAAATATTAAAAAGATGTAAAAGTACACTTTTTAAGTCCTGGGATATGAAGTCTAACTTGGGGACATGAATATTGTAACATTGAATGGGCATACGAAGAGATATTTTGATAGATCTTTTACTATTCATAAAGATCAAGAGTGCAAGCATATATAAATATGAGAATATACTAAGTGTATGTTTATCCATATATAGAAGCCCTACTTGAAAGCAGCAGACACTGCCACTGCATTCTTATCACCATGTCTGGAGCCAGTCTGCCTTTGAGAACACCTCCATCTCACTTTGCTACCCTTTCCTGCCTGCCCACACAGCAACCCCCCAACCTTTTGTAGGATGAGTTTTGTCCCCACTTCCCTTTTTACAGAGTTTATGTTAGGTAGGGAAGCGGTATGATATGTTCATCACCTTTGTGGCTAGCAGTTTCCAAAGAGCAGCTGGAGAAAAAGTGACAAGGCAACTACGATATTTGAAGGGGGGTTCCACCTTCTTCTTAACTTTGTTGAGTAATAATAAGATCAGCAAGGAAGCTTCTACTCTGTGGTGTGATTAATTTGGACAATGGAGGGTTTTAGATTACGTCGTTCTCGAGGTATGCAATGCCCCCTAGCATACGTAGTTTCTTCCATTATTAATCACTTGCAGACTCTAAATCCCATTGTGTAGTGGCTGTCTATGCACTTGTGTGCTTTTGTCTTATTTGAGAGACGAATAATTCTACAACGCGCGCGTACCTTTTCGCTATGTTTGAATGTGAATGATGGACGCATCTGATCTCTCAATTTCACAAGCAGTGTATTGAGGGGGGGCCGGTTTCTTGGAAACAAACTGTTATATGTTCATCTTGTTTTGCATCTCAACACTAAGATGTGAATAATTTGGACCCAGATCCCTGTGGTAATTTACCAGCAGAACTCCAACATCCTGTTATTATATAGATATGGAGGAAACTTACTGTTGCTAAGATCAAAAACTCGAATTGTATATAGAACCATCATCTTTTTCTTTAACTTGACTGTCAATTACTACGGGTTGAACTTGTCAAATTCTATGACGTAACCCTCCAAACTTCACGCAACATTATCAAAAAGGAGATTGACTCAGATTCTCTAAATCTACTATATCAACAATTCCTCAACCCCCCCCCCCAACATCTCGACACTCGTAGATATTAAACTCGTGATATCATATGTTATCAAGATCAGACTACCACTACATCGAATTTGAGTTGAGTAAAAGATCAACATTCTGATTTAACCCTTCAAACCTCACGCAATATAATGCTACTTAGGAAAATTGCCGACTTGACTCTCCAAATCTACCACGTCAACATTTATGTTCATCAACACTTTGTGTGAGGAGAAATACTTAGTACACACCTTGACACACCCACTAGAGGTGAGTGTGCCATTTATCCTTGGGGGATTATAATATCTCCCCCATCTCACTTTTTCAAATCCTAAGGACAAATGGCACACCCTAGTGCACTAAGTACTTCTCCTGTGAGAGATAGAAAGATGATTCAACCGTGGGGGAACCTTCCATGGTTCCACGCTGTCGGCCACTAAATGGACTCTCGTCAGAGAATTATTTGAGGGAAACCACAGGCCCGGCCCACGTCATTATTGGGCTGTTCGCGGTCCCAACCTGCATAACTTTTTCTGACAGCCGGGAACTTTGAAAAGTTAGGACAGAATTATTATTTTGCTTGCTCAAGAGAAGAGAGGACTTGATTATCTTGTTTTTAGCGGCCTCATTCGTTTGTCCTGGGACTCTCTGAATGCAGGCCGTCAATCTTTTGCTGCATGCATGCAAACTACCCAGCTGACGTTAGGTAGCAATCAAAAGAAGCCATAATTTTTCTTTCCCCTAACATCCACAATTAGATCATCCAAATGGACTAATGCGCCACATGCGTTTGTTCTACAGTAACTTTACAAGGGAAGAAACCTTGGGTGATAATTTTCACAAGTTGTGTGAACAGACTTGGAACTCATGATTTCGGGTCGTGGAAGAGACCAAATTAACAAGAAAAAAAAGGATCAATACAAATCCCAAGAGAACATCATAATAATATGAATTAAAACTGACTGCTGTGTTGAAAACAGCTAGCTCTGCAAAAAGATGCAGCGTATGTGTTGTAGTGTTGAGTTTTTTACAGCGTTCCAAAAAGCAAGAGTTAGCGGGACCAGGATCATGGAGGAGGGTACCCTTGGGGGCGCCAATTTTGCTGCGGCATGGAGCTCCCATATGGAGGGTTACGGTGAGGGCCTGCATAAGAGGAACCTGCATGAAACAGGCAGTTGAGAATGTTGCTGGGAATTCGATGCAACATATAGGGTTAATAGCACTCCAGTGAGCATGAGAAAGACTCCCTTATTTATTTTTTTTTTCCTTTTTGTTTTGTTATATCTATCTGTGAGGGACATTTTCGGAAATAATTAGATGCAGGCTAAGAATGCAAGGAAGGCTAGAACAAAGAACAAAGTGAAGAATGCCCAGACACCAGACGATAGGTAGTTCCCAAAAGGTCAGATTATTGATCTTCCAATCACTCAAAAGATGTAAGCTCTAAACCATGCTTTCTACTCGGTTCCCCAACTGAAAAATTAGAAAATAATTGTGTTTTGAGGCGGCATTCTACGTGTTCTATCTCTACAGAATGAAATGTTGGTCCTCTCAACTTGGGCCCCAACAACCGCACCTATATATACACACCCCAAAAAAGGCCTTGCTTGTTATGATAAGACCATTTCTGATTATGAAACTTGCACAGTACACCCCTCCCAGTTAAGGTAGAAGACATTACATGTAAAGAAAGTCCCACTGAAAACTGAACTATGAATCAACAACAGAATCAACAAAAGATGACCCCCCATCCCCCTTAACCACTTCAAATATTTTATGGTTTCAAGAAATTAAATTGGTGATGGTAAGTGATTTGAACTATGAACCAACATCAGAACCAGTATTCATAAAGCAAAGATGAAAGGAAGGAAAATGCAGAAGAAAATTGTTTGTAGAAAACAGGGATAAGGTCTAAAAGAAAGAAATATGGACTTGTTGGCGAGAGAATACCATATGTCTCAGGGAACCGATCTGGCTGCTCAAATAGAGGACCTCTTGCAAATTGAGGTGATCTGATGTCTCCAAAGTGTTCACCCATTGACCTTCCAGCAAAATAACTCTCTCGCCCATAAGAAGCTTCAATTGGAGGTCGACGATCATCATAGTGTCTGATTTCACGAGGATATGCACTAAGACCAGTAGGTGTTCCATCTCCATAAATAGGCTGGTCAACAGAACGTGGCACATTATTAATAGGTCTGCTGTAGCTATCATTTGGTGTATACCTCATGTATGGATCAGAGTTGGCTGGAATTGGACTCTTGCTACTTGGTATAAAATAGGGCTCGACAGCAGCAGATCTGCTATAGGAATCAGGTACAGCAGGTGATCCATAACTGGAGTAGCTCCCAAAAGGTCTATGATGTGGCATAGACGGCCCAGGAATCCTAGTCTGATAAGCACCAGAGGGTACCTCAGGGGTTGCAAAATGTAAGGACTTCACCTGCGCCAAGAGATCGGTTCTCAAATGATACAGCAGCTGTTACACATACAAAGGATTGAATGCACAACTCCTAGATGGCCCAATAAGGGGGCCAAAACTAAAGCAAAGCATAACATAATGATGTAGAGTTGAAAAGCTACCAGGACATTACAGGATGAAAATACAGAAATAATTTTCAAGTAAATATTGCAAGATGACATGGCTTATCATTTTGGATACAGAAGAACTTTGAAAATCCCCTACAAATATTTCAAGTTTTGTGCACATGAAACCTTGATATCATTATATTGTAAAGGTTAGAGAGTTATTGCATGCTCTAAAATTGCACGGGCATGAAAGAATTGTTTTGTCGTCTCAATTATGATGCCCAGTCATACTTGCCACCCATGTTTCCTGCTCATCATCATAGTTTTCTAATGACTTGTGAAAGCCGGCAGGTGGCCAACTGGTGCAATTTTATGTAATCCGTTCTTGCCATGGTTGTAGGTTTCGCCCGAAACCGAAACCGACACGGCGAAACGTGTCGGTTTCGGCCTTGGGCGACACGAAACCGGACCGGAACACTGTTCCGGTCCGAGACAATGGTCGATCCGCGTGCGAAGGCGCACATTTGAGAGTTCGAGCTCCACATTTGAACAATAAGTGATATGTTTGATTGTTTTAGGTTCCAAGCAGTCTTTTATGTGATTCTACTTAATCCAATTTATTGTAATATTTATAATAGTGCAAGACGACAACATCACTCCATGTTTATTGTTTTACTCTTTAATATGCATTGAATATTCCATTAACATGTCACCCACATATATTTGTCACTTAATCCAATTTTTTTCAATCTTATATGCATGTCCACTGGTTCTTTTTGTGTTGTGATAAATTTTTATATTTTTACAGATTTATTTGAGTTTTTTTACAATTTTTTGTCAACTTTTATAGGTTTCGGACGGTTTCGTCCGAAACCGAAACCGTTTCGGTTTCGGCCCTACCCGAAACCGAAACCGACACCCTCATCCTTGGTTCTTGCCTCAAGTTTATATAGTAGCCATGGAGCACAGTTGTTGTATATCCGATATTGAAACCGATCCTGGCCTAAAAAGGATCCCTTGAAGCTAAAATGACTTGAACTCACCGAAACCGTCCAATACTACCGAAACATATTGGTTTCGGACCCGGCCGAAACCAAGTCTGAAGCCGATATTGACATCTTTGCCATGGAGAATAGGAATGAGCATTATTTGGGTTCAATGCGAAAACCAAACCGAATAATAGATTTTTTTTGGGTTAAAATTTTAAAAATTTTGGTCTGGGTTCAACGAACCGTATTAAAAATTTCAGTTTGGTTCGGTTTTGATTTTTCAAAACCAAGTCGAACCGTATAATCCAATTTCAAGGGTAATTTTTCAAATTTATGTAAATGCATAGCCCTAACTCTAAAGATGTTTGATAGTATCTCAGGCAAGAACCAATCACTAGTTTCACGTTTTGATTAAAGCATCCCTACATCTGGTCAAGTTAATACAATTTTGTTCGCTACTTAGTGCCTTGCTAGTGGTTATGCTATTGGTTTGTCTCATCAACATTGACCAACAAAGATGCACATAATTTACATGAGTTTATGGAATAAAGAAAATAGGGGCATGTTAGTTGTCTTTGACAAATGCAAACCCAATAGTGAGATTTACCAATTATGATTCAAACCGAACCAACCGAATTAATTTGGTTTGATTTGGTTTGGTTTCAAAGTCATTTGTTTTGATTGGTTTGGGTTGAACCCTAAATTCGATTTGGTTTGATTTGAAAAAAATTCTCTTCAAACCGAACCAAACCAAACCATGCTCACCCTAAGGCCCGCCTTGGTTGGGGTTGAGGTTTGGGTTAAGGGGGGACAACAGTGAGGTTAAGTCACTTTTATACTTTGGGAAGCTAGTTAGGCTAACCCAAGGGTATGTGGGTTATCTACGGGTAGCTCTTAGGTTAAGCTACCCTAGCCAAAAAGGTAGGTTAAGTTAGTTAACCATGGGTATGTGGGGCTCCCATTAAAAAAAAAAACAAACAAAAACCCCAACTCAGCATGTTGTGTTGTGGGGTTCTTTTTTTAAAAAGCCCAAACCTGAACTCAGGGCGTCTTGGGTATGAGGGTCTTTCTTTAAAAAAAAAGCCTACATAAAAGTTCATGGGTAGCCTAACTTGGTTACTTTTTAGGTCAGTGCACATCAAAGTGAAATGGGTTTTTTTGGGTTAGCAAACACATGGTTAGCTTAACCTTGGGTAGCCTAACCATTTATCAAAGTGGGTAATGGAGAAGACAAAGGGCGAGGGCACCTCCATCTGTAATTTTTTTGTTTTCCTTATTTACTTAGCATTATATAGGAAGAATAAAAATGAGAAGGCAAACATCATGAAAGGACTCACCTTCCTGAAAGAAAAAATATATCAAGAGAAGACAAGGATCTGGCAATATCCTGCTTAAAGAGACTATTTCTCCAAGCTAAACTATCCCGTTTATATAACTTCTAAAGTCATCACTTTTGTGAGCAAACTTAATAGTTTATGAATTTCACATAGACGAGACATGCAGCCTCACCAAATTCTTCTAAAGCCGAAGATAAAGGGAACATTTTTTGCAACAAATGTGCACACCAAGCTGGCCTTTGAGTTACCTGCACAGGAGACCGAGGATTATCCTTTGGAGCACGTAAGTTAGGAGTCTTCCAATGTCCGCCACGAACTGCAAAAGAAATTATCTTATTGATTTATGAATGAAGAACTGTTTGAACTAGTAATGTCCAGAAAGGATAACAAAAGTAGAAAAGAGTAGTATATCAAGGAATTTGAAGGGCATGAATAGAATTTACCAGTAACAGAGGAAGAGCTATTAACAGATTGGACAGAGCTTTGACGAGAATAAGGTGAGAAGTCACTCCTTCCACTCAAATTTGAAGCAGACCTTAAAGCACACTTCATTTCTTCCAAATACCTTTGTGCCTCACTTCTACCAAGTTCTGGAAATATGACCTAATGAAATGGAATTAGATATCAGTATAGCATCCCCAACAAGGCTACAAACATAAACTTGAAAAATACCTCATCAAAAAGGTCATCTGCACATGGCATATCCTTGCTAACTGGCAACACATAATTGGCTGTGAGTGGGGAAAAAAACAATCAGACGTCCAGAGTTTCATTAACAAGCCAGGAGACAGTAAAATTTTAAGTTGGAGACTACATGAAATATTAAACATTGAGAGAATGAAACAAATACCTAACATTTCATTTACTGCCTCAGCAGGCACCTCTTTTCCCATTTCCTTAAACCGTCTACCTGCTCGAGACTTCAGCTCATCTGGAGTAGGAAATACAACTACAGCAATCTGACAGGCATGATTATGGAGCATTCAACACCACCCAATTAGTTTTAATAAAATATTCTGGATACAGAAGTAACTCTGGAAATACTAAATGCATTCCATAGACCTACCTTGCGGAAGTGAACAAATGGCTGCAGTTTTCGCTTGCGAGCACTCTTATAAACATTTGTTTGATCAATAATGTAGTTACGAGGTGTCTTAGAAGCCCTGGATAATAAAGTATTAAATATTTTTGTTGCTCTATCCATTAGACGGTCAAAACGCTCACCATAGTTTTGCTTACGCAACAACCCTGGTACCTGCATTGGAACATGGGGCAATCCACAAGTAAAAATATTAGCAAGACAAGGACAGAGCGGCATATGCACACAGAGAGGGAGAAAGAGATTGTTTGCGACACTATTATACTTTCAAAACATAGAAGAAAAAAATAGTAAACCTTTCAAGATATCAAACCTTCATATGATCCAGAGCTAGGTTAGTTCCAAGCAGAACATATCTTCTCTCAGGATGATCCTTCACCCACTTCTCTGCCCATGTGGTTTTACCAGAGGCAGGTAACCCAACCATCATCATCACTTCACACTCCTTTGGAGAAGGAAAAGAGGGTCCAATTATAGCATGTCCATCTTCAAGTGCAGAGCTCCAAGGCTTGTATCCTTCTTCAGGAATCAGACCATCTTCATACTAAAATGCATCTGTACAACAACATTTTTCAAAAGAACATGAGAAAGAATGCAGATTCCCATGATAGTTTACTTGGAGAGGAGTTGAGCACTCCTAGGCCCTTTGGTCCTGCATCAAATTGCTTGGCAATACCTAACCATTTTCCATTCAATGAGTACCCAATAGAAGCTAGTGGCCTGTTCTCAAAGTTCACACTACAAATAATGGTATCCCCGACACCAAATTTTGCTCCATAATCAGAAAATTTTCCTGCTGTAGAGAACTTCCCAGTTCCACCAAATCCAAAGCTGCAATCACTTTCCCCCAAGCTTCCCGCATGTTCATCCCCCCTGGACATTCCAACACGACAAAGATGCCGCTGATCAGGAACTGTGTCTTCCATTTGGACCTTCTGCTCGGTGATAATTCTACACCCAAGCAATACTTCCCACTAGTTACTCCAACTGTTGCACGAGCACCAGACCAGCAGTAGGCAAATCCATCTTCATGGAGTGCATGACCTTGGAGACCATTTCCATCAACATCAAAGTCTGGAAAAAAAAGTGGGGAAAGAGAATGTAATGGGATAAGTGGCTAAACAAGGACAAAGAATTGCATGGTGATTAATGTTGTTAATTAACCATTAAAATGCTACTACAAAAGGTAAAGATGCCTGGGGGCTGGGAAATGATTGACTCTTCACTTATTACAATTTCCTCCCAAATAATGGTAGACCCGAGTATTTTTTGGCTCAGAAATCTTGAATGAAGAGAAAATCATGATCAAAACGGGCAATAAAAACCACATAAAATTCTGATGATAATAAATCATTCTAAAATCAACTCAAGGGAAATCATCACAGTCTTCTTTTCATGACAGAAGACGAGGAAGAGGGAGGAAAGGATGAAAGAATGGGTGGTGAAGGCAAACAAGGGTCATTATTCTCTCTCACTTCTCATTAATCCTAAAATAACAACATGGGAAAGAAATGATCTCCAATTTCCATACATTCGCGAGTCATTGATGCTTATAACTGAGCTTAAATAAAAGCTAAATGTTTATAAGGCTTGCATAGGCTAACTGTTCGCATCAACCTACCTACAAGGTCATCCCTACATCCTTAGGTTGTCAACATTTTAACGCCATAAGTAGTAGTTAATCTTACAAAATCTGTAATCTCAGCAGCCTCGAACACAGACCTACATGGTATTATCTATTGTTAGAAGGTTGATGACTGAAGACATGGATGGAATTTGGAGAGAAGTCTGCCAGGCCGGGAAGGAATTCTTTTACAGGAAACTGTAGGAGAAGAGCCTTATGGATTCAGAGGTAATCTTCACAGGTTTCCCAAAGGCCCGTCTACTACTTCAGGTACTCCCTATTATAGTCTTTGCATATTGATACCAATCACAATTCACAAATATCCAATGTTTTCACTCTAAGTACGCTTTTTCTATTCTTTGTATGATACACGTTCTCCCTTTCAAATGTCCAAGTTGATGCCTACTCACTCTGTAACCTAGCAAATATGCACATATAATGAGGGAATCCGCCACAGCGGTAAATTATCCAGCGCATTCATTCGTGATTTCAATATGGTTTTGCGTTGGGATGACAAACGTACAGAAACCAGGCGTATAAACAAGTAAGAACTCGATTAATCCACTAAAGCCAGCCAATCACGCAAAGTTTATGTCTTTACGAATGCCCAGTAACCGAGCCGAAGAGCAACATACAAAGGGATGACTGGGTGGGGCTTATACAGAAGAGGACGGTACTTACCCAGATCGCAGTCGGCCGGGTTGAGCACGACGCGGCGATGGCCGCCGGCGGAATCCGGAGACCAGGGCATCCTCGACCTCTTTGCCTCTGGCTCGTCTTCACCTGCGGCGGGCGGGGGGCGACGCCGCTGCTTCGCTGGTGTGGTCTCCATGGGGTGGAATGGAGCAGAGACAGACAGACAGCAAAGTAGGTACCTTGTTTCTTCTCTGCCTGTTGATAGAAGGCGGTGCCCCTAAAACTAACGGATACAACATTCGAAGTATCCTTCTCCTTATCCTTTATTTGTAGCCTTCTCTTCCGCGACTGCTAACGCCGGTTTTGTTTGCGTTCACATGGAAATACAAAGATGGACATATTAATTAGAAGTTTCTGATCGTAAAAGAGAGATTTTTACTATAACAAAATTTAATATGTACTGTAACAAGTGATAATATTAATTATAATAAATTATAATTTTGTTAAGGATTAACAAATAAATGAAAACTTTTGCAAGAACTCTCAATTAATTTGTCCTATAAAGATCTTTTTTTTTGTTTGGTTAAATCTGAATATTTATATATATACTTGGGTCTCGTTCCACCAAAATGAGAAATGCTTATTGTAAAAATAATTTTATAATAATGATGATGTGGATTATAAAAAATTAATTATATTAGTTGAGACATGGCATGTCAATTAAAATTTTATGAAAATAAGATACTAGGGGAACAATGGCATGTCAACATCATAATTCGATTTATGTCCTGATCTTAGAATATTAGGGTGGGCGACGAGTTGATTTAAGACATCTCTAATTATAGGGCTGAGACTGGATCTAGATAATCAAACTCACTCATCTAGGAATCAAAACATTTTTTATTCCAATTCATGTATTACTACAATGACTTCTTATTTACCACTATGTGAGTCAAGATACTTAGTTCGCACATTCTCTTTATCCTTCATCTTCTTTGGGAGTTTTTTTTTTTTTTTTTGGAGGGGTGGATTCTAATTAGAACATGGATTTACTATGTTTGAACATATAACCCACATATTTACGTTGGTGTGCAGATGATAGATTGTTAGTCTTTAAAACAGTAAAATTTCAAAACTACGTGGAAACGAATCAACGTTCCTTTTGCTGAAAGGCCTTACATGAATAATAAACTTCAACTTGTGGTTAATTATGGTGGGTTTTTTGGCTCTCAGCCATACATCTTACTAACCTCAATACAATTCGTAATTGGAAAATTTTAATTTCCACTGAATTCAAGTGAAAGTGGTATGAGGAAGTATTTCGAAATGTTTAGAAGATGACGGAAGACATGTTCGACCCTGAAGATTGAATCAAGTACAATTCAAAATCATCATAGCTTCAGCTGATTTTTCACTTGTAACGATTATTTGTCCCATGAACAATTGACTACTACGTACATATCTAAAATCCACCAACAAACGAACATGCATATGAATAGGAGGAGATAATTTTACATTGTTGCCTACAACATTATGAAAAAATATAGGCCTAAATTGACAAATTAAAGATAATTGCTCATTCGAATGGCTTTGCCTCACTGCAAACAACTCACTCCCTAAGGTCATGTTTGGTATCGGGATAAGGCGGGAATAGCAGGGTGATATCCCTATTCTTCGTTTGTTACGTTTACTATTCACTGGAATAAGAGGGGATAAGGGGAATGGGATTATGTTATTAACCCGGGTTAAAACCGGGGATACGCCATTCCATGGGGACCCCTGGAATGGCGTATCCCCAATATCCCAACCCCGAAATCTCCTCCCGAGGCAACGTCTTGTCACCTCCCACCCACGACTTTGCCCCTCGTGCCTTGGCTCTCGATGCTCCTTCTCCCATTTGCACGCGACAGGCTTCGGCTCTTCGTCTTCCTCCCCGCGGCGACTGCTCTGCTGCACATAGCTCCGGCGGATGATCCCCGGCTCTCTCCACACCACAGCGGCTGCTCGTCGGTGACGGAAACTTTGACGCCTCCGGTCGCTCTCCTGTACCACGGCGAGGGGCTGCAGGAAGTCGTCTTGGAAGTCACTAGCAGCAGACGTTGTGAGCTCCTTCCCTCTTCCATCTGCTTCTTCCTTGCTCTGTTGAAAAACCTTTCGACGGGTCGCCATCGTGACCTCCTTCCCTCTTCCATGTGCTTCTTCTTTTATGTACAAAAACCCTTCCACAGTTTTCCATCGTGAGATGCTACTTTCGCTCCTTCCCGGCCTATGTGTTCCTGTATTAGGGCACACAAAAGGGTTTCTATAGTCTTCGGCTTTCTTTCCCTGTTCCATCGTTTTCTTCCACTGTGTGTACAAAACCCTTGATCGGCTGATTGTCGTCGGAGGTTGCTTTATATCCTTCCCCTTTACTGTCAGTGGTTTGGCCACATTTTACAGGTCGTGGAGATCACTGTGTATCCTTGGACCTGAAGGTATACTTTCGTATTAAGGTCATATTCCGGCCATGTATTTGCATGTGGATGGTTCTACGGTTTCAATGTAGAATGTACCTCCTTCCCTGCAGTACGCATTTTCTTGTAAATTTGGATTTTCTTCCTCAATAGGCCCATTAGTTTCACTGTGTTCCATACTTTTCCTTTTCAAATGTTGCGTGAATAGATGTTTACATACTTATAAACTGATGGTTGTAGTAGACAAAATGTAAACTATATGTTCGTTTCACTGTTGTATTATAATATCCTTGCTTAGTCTAATCACTGTTTGCATGTAGTTGGTTCTACGGTTTCAATGTACATAGTGGTACCCTACCTACAGTATGCATTTGTTCGACAGTTGGATTTTCTTCCTTAATAGGCTCACGATTTCACTGTGTTCCATACTTTTCCTATTTCGACTGTTGCGTTAATACATGTGTACATACTTATAAACAGATGGTTGTACTAGTGTCATATGTAAACTATATGTTAGTTTCACTGTTGAACTTGTATATTATTGTATCTTTGTTTAGTATAATGACACTTTGTTGCCTCAATTATATTTTCACTAGTGTCATCTTTTGTTATTTTAATCACAGTGTATGCAATGTATTTATTTGTTCTAGTGTCATACGTATACTATTGCATACTTCTGTTATTTTCACTGTTTAACTTCTATATTTACTGCATCTATTTTTAATTTAATCATACTATCTATGCAATGTATTTCTGTCTTTAACTGCAATATTATGGTTCTGTTTCATTTTCCTGAAAGTTACTTTAATCATACTGGGTCTTTGCTCACTTAATTTTATTGTAAACTCATGTGTAAACTATTCATTTGTTTCCTTATGGCTCTCTGTTCACTGTTAGATATTACATTTTCCCTTTTTACTTTAATCATGGTGGGTGTTAGCTCACTTAATTTTTCGTCACAAAAGAATGGCCACACAATCAAAGGTACGTGTCCCTAATTGGAGGGAGGATGGTGATCAAGTACTCGTGGACATCTTAGTTGAGCACAAAGTCCAGCATGATGGGTTTGTAAATGGGACATTTACAAAAGAGGCTTGGAGGATGGCACTGCGGAGTTCAATGACAAAACACATTTGTCTTACACACTGTCCAACTTGAAAAATAGGTACAAGAACCTGAAAAAATGGTATGCTATGTACGTCAATCTTAAGAGTAGGTCTGGCTGGGGTTGGGATGAGGAGAAAAACATGCCAGTGCCACCTTCGGAAGATGCTTGGGATGAAATGATTGCGGTATGTGTATACAATACATAACTTTGGTCAATTTTCAATTGCCTTCACCCTAAACAAGGAAAATGTGATTTTTTCAGATTAATAAAGATTACAAGACTCTGAAAGGAAAGTCATTTAATTTTATGGACCAAATGCACATTATTACTGCCACGTCAATGGCTAGGGGTGACCTAGGTGCAGGGGACTTTGGCAACTCTTACTTGGACCAACGTGATGAACCTAACATGGATGATGATGACCTATTCTTAGACATGAACGAAAATGATTGTGATCCTAATCCTCTTGACAACCAGCAACCAACTTTAACCGAGGACATACCACCACAGACTACTGATCATGGCCCTACCCCCAACAGCACACCACAAACCAATGTTACTGTTACGCAGACATCAAGTAGGAAAAAAAGACGTTTCTCAGATTCATGCAATGATTCACTTGAAAAGATTGCCAAGTTAGGAGAGGACAGGTTAGCCCTTCAAAAAGAGGCCCTTGAGCTGCAGAAGACTGTTGCTCCCCCAGTTTCTTCTGCGTTGGACCAATTAATGAAAGTGGATGGTATACCGGATCACCTATTATACAAGGCCATAGATGTAATGAAGGGGTTGGATGACCGGTGCATCTTCCTTGGACTTCCAGTACATCTTCGGCTTGGTTGGATTCTAAGCCGGCTTGGTTACATGTGATTATAAGATATCCTTTTCTTAAGTATATGTCTGCAATCATAATTATTTTGATTTTCTGGTAGGATGGCTGGGAGTAAATTATATGCAACAGTGTTTCTTTTTTAAATAGCATAGCTGAATTCCTTTATTATCATGATGTCATGTCACATGTGTACTTATTTAATTAGTCAGCATATATGAAATGCTTGATTATCACTGTGTATGCTTGTTTTAATAGTAGGTTTCCCCCGTATAATGGATCTTAATACTGCACCCACTGGTCAATTTCTTCAAAATTTGATGGACGAGGAAGACTACTGGCAGGAGGTGGATGACACAGTAATCCTTCTGTGTAGCAGCCAGGTATCTAGTCCGGCACCAGGTAGACCAATGCATACTAACGCGGGACAAGGTCATAGATGGGTTAAAGAGGTTATGTGTGGCCATTTAGGTAGATCATACTCTTCTTTCCGCGTCCATCCAAGCATGTTTGTGAAATTGAGGGACAAACTAATAGAAAAGGGGGTCTTACAAGACACCAAAAATATGTCTGCCACCGAACAATTGGCCATCTTCTTGTTAGAGGTCGGGCATGGGATTGGCAATAGGCTGTTGAGAGAATGGTTTCAACATTCTAGTGAGACCATCAGTAGGCATTTTAATAATGTCCTAATGGGAGTGCTAGCAATACGACGTGATTACATAAAAATGCCCACTCAAGATAGCATTGTGCATCGGAAGATTCGGCATGATCCAAAGTTCTACCCTTTCTTCAAGGTGATTAATAGATT
Organism: Colocasia esculenta; assembly: GCA_014218235.1. Lineage (NCBI taxonomy): Eukaryota > Viridiplantae > Streptophyta > Magnoliopsida > Alismatales > Araceae > Colocasia > Colocasia esculenta. The sequence goes on along the minus strand of CM024760.1, from coordinate 808,879 downwards.
CATTTGCAATTACAAGACAATGTAATATCATACATGTGTGGGATGACAATTGTTATATGATACATAGAATGCTCTTGGTGCAATTGATGGGACTCATATCTCCGCCAAAATTCCTTTGGTTGACCAACCTCGATACCGAAATCGGAAAGGTGAGACATCACAAAATGTGATGGGATGTGTAGATTTTGATATGATATTCAGAAGTGTGGTCGTTGGATGGGAGGGCTCCGCAGCTGATATGCGAGTGTTGAGGTGGGCACTTGAGAGTGGTGGTTTCAAGGTACCCGAAGGTAATATCTTCATACTTCATTATCATGTTATATGAAGGGCATGTGATGTTCATTTTCTGAGGATAAAATATGACTTGCCTGAATAGGTAAATATTTCTTGGTGGATGCTGGTTATGCAAACACTCCGGAATTTCTAGCACCGTATCGTGGCATCAGGTACCATCTCTCTGAGTACAACTCCAGTAGGCGCACCCGATTGCGGTATAGGAGTAAAAAAGACTTATTCAACCACAGACATGCACAACTTCGTAATGTTGTTGAGCGTGCATTCGGTGTTTTGAAAGCACGTTTTACCATTTTGGTGAAACGTCGCAACTACCCAATTAAGACACAAGCCAGAATTGCTATGGCCTGTTGTGTACTTCATAATTTCATACGCATGGAAGGAGGTCTTGACTATATATTTCGTCGAGGACAATGCGATGAAGTGGTGGAAGGAGATGAGGATGTACATGTGGATGACCACGTGCATCGAACTGAAGCTGCCCGGGGTGATAGATTCCGCAATGAATTGGCCACCCGGTTATGGATACAACACACTAGTCGAGGGTAATTTCTGAACACATTGACTTGTAAGAATATTGCTCTACCCTAATTTAATCAATTTTTCCTAATGACATATCCGATCATATGGGCAGGGCAATTGCACACGAAGATAGTGGGGATTTACAAGAGGATGGTTGCACGAACAATAGTTCAGTTTAATCATGTTTAAGTACAATACTCTTTTCTTAATATGCACCTGTTAGCAGTACTTGACATCTTTATTGTGTTTTGAACAATTTCACTTTTTGTTTGGCATGTATTTCAGACTTAAATGGAGACTTCTCTATGCAATTCACTAACTATGTGATGTTATTTTATGATGCAATTCATGAACCTATTATGTTGCCTTAACTAATATGCAGATATGAGCAGGTTATTTTGTGCCATGCGGGTCATGCGTATATGATGACAGTGGTATGACCCTGTATGATTGTGGCAGGTAGACCAGCACATGGTTCTATTTTTTGTTGGTGCTGCAGGTGGTGAATGGTTTCTATGGTATGGTAGATACAATTATACAGTGGTATGACTTTCTTATTCTGGCATGAGGGCCAGGTCATGGTTCTGTTTATACCTATTTTGTTGCTGCAGGTAGTGAATGGTTTCTTTCGTAGGGTACATACAATGATAGAATGGTATGATCAATTTTTGTTGTGGCCTGCGGGCCAACCCAGGGTTATGGTTATTTATTTTGTGTTGATGCAGGTAGTTAAAATTATTTGTTTCCTTTGGTATATACAATGATGGAATGGTGTGATCTGTTTTTGTTGTGGCCTGCGGACCACCACAGGGTTCTGCTTATTTAATTTTTGTTAATGCAGGTGGTGAGTGGTTTGTATGCTATGGTAATTAATATTTTGTACATGCTTCATATATTGATGGCAGCTGATGTCAATTGTCATGTTCTTGTACATGTTTGTGTTGGAATTTTATTTCATGCAACCTCACTAACTCTATATGCAGGGTACAGGTGATATGGGCAATGATGATGGGAAGGAGCATATATGACAAGAATAAGTCATTGGGAGGTATGACACTAGTAACCCCAAGGTGTTACTCTCTACTATATGTAGGATGGCCAATTTTTTTGGCAACCACTATAGTATTTGAATAATCTTCCTTGGTTGGTTAGGATGCTTGTGTCTTACTTCTAGGCATATCTTTGATGTCATACAACATACCCAACTGAGCCCATTTTTTCCAACATACAACATTGGACATGTTAATTAAGGTCTCCACATTGAACCTTGCCATTTCATCTAGGAAATCTTCATGTATGGCTTCACCACTAGGACTTGTGGGTAGAAACGACAATGGTATTGTTTGTGAGTGCGGAGCAGGATGGTGTATTACTCGCGTGTCACATAGTAGTGCGAATCCGCAACGTCCGTATTATTGTTGTCCACTGTTGGTGAGTGAAGTCATCATTCATTTTACTTGTGGTCGGTTCTGGGCATACATAACTGGCAACTTTGTGTAGGCAAAATCTGGCAATGCTTGTAAATTTTTTATGTGGGTTGATGAGGTGTTACAATGTCCTTGTGGGAAGGGACACTGTCGAAAACGCACTTCGAAGACATCCAAGTCTTATGGTAGGAGTTTTTACGTTTGCCCTCAATCTACGGTAAGTTTTTCATCAGCCTAATCTTTTTCATATATGTACAGTTTTGTGCATGCTTTTAACTGTGATAACATATTGATCTGGTAGGCTGAGGATCATGGTTTAGGCTGTGGCTTCTTTCAATGGGTATCAGACTCATGCAACAGTCGCCGTATGCAACTTGGGGAAGAAGAAAGAGGAAAGCATTCCGTGGAAGACTTCCAGACTCTGCTTGAAAAAGAGAAGTTTGCAGCCGACAGCAACAAAGAATTGTGCGAGCGTTTGTTAGACTCATTCAGAAAGTTAAAAATGTAAAATGTAGACAGACTTTCTTTAGACTCATATCAGTTTTATTTTGTTGTAGTATGTGAAAGTCAATGTAATTAGGTGTGAAGTTTGGATGACTTGCCAGTTTTGTATATTCTATTATGTAAGTTCTGTAATTTTGTTACATGTGCAATGAGAAGACTTGGTTACTTGGTGCAATTAATCTTATTTGTGTTAAAATAATTACAGTTACTGTTGTGCAAAAACTTCTGTTATTATTTTGTGATGGCTAGTTATGAAATATATACATCAATCAATTGATTTTTTGTTAGTTGTCTAACCTCTTGCCACGTGAACATGGTATAACTAACTGTGTAACAAAAATTTAGTTACATATGAGTATAGTTATGTAATGATAATATACATACTTTGAACTAACTGTGTAAGAAAACTGTATATACATGAGTATAGTTATGTAATGATAATATACACATTGGATAGGTAACTATGTAGGAAAAATGTATACACATGAATATAGTTATGTAACAATAATATACACATTTTGAAGTAACTGTGTAAGAAAAATGTAAACACATCTGAGTATAGTTATGTAATGATAACATACACACAAATATGAACGAGTGTTAGAAAAGATATCTTTTTTTTTCAAAAATTTTTATAAATTTATAATGCAAAATCTAAGTCTTAATATTGTATATGAAAGAATTATATCTGTTGACTTGTAAATTTGTCAAACAAGTTACAAATTAGTCCTATTCACTCTTCACTATATATACATAAATTATATTTTATATTTGTTTCATGTGCCTCAATAGTCTCAAAATATTACATCTTTCAAAAGAAGTAAATTTAATTATGACCTTGTACATAAATGATGTATTTCCATTTCTTTAATTTGAAATCTGTCATTTTGTGATTTAATTTCATGATAAAAATATTCTTCTTTTATTTAGTTTCATCCGTCGTCGGAGAATCATTTGTTAAGTCCATAATTATTTGTACATAGTTTTAATTTCATTTCTACCATATACAAAAAATTCCTTTTTTGTTACATTAATTTCGCTTAAGAAATTTGATGCTAAATCCATAAAGTGTTTTCTTACATGTCATGATGTACATAAATATAATATTTTATGTTTGTTTACTCCATCATAGACTTCCTTTTTATGTTTCTTTAATAGTTATCCTTATTATTCACTTGACCGTTACCAAACAGGGGATGGTGGATGCCCTTGGAAACGAAGATAGTAAGGGTAATATGGTCATAAAAATTGATATATCCTCCTTCCCATCCATGTTTCCACCAAACGGAGAACACAATGCAAAATCAATTTAACCTAACATATACCAAACGATATAAGATTAGAGAATAAGCATAACTTATTCTAGAATGACTTAAACCTATTCCGTGCCACATATATCCCGATACCAAACATGACCTAAAACTCCAACATCACCACTCGGCTTTCAAAGCTGCCGAGTAATAAACCCTAAATTCCACACACTAACGTCAACCCACTTACTACTACAAAAGATCGGTCGAACATCTTAAATTCAAGACCCCAGATTCTAACTCTTATTCTTGGCTTTCAACAACAAAAGTTAATTAGCTGAGTGACAAATTCCAATTTTTAATACTCCACCTTCGAATCACAAAGTTCTGACTGAGCAACCAAACTCCAAAATCTAACCCTTGATTAAGACTGAACACGGGTCAATTCGTCTGAATTGATTCAATTTTTGATCAACTCGAATTGAACCGAATTTTAAAGCGAAACTGAACCGAACCGATTCGGTTTAAACCAAAAAAGAATCTTCTTGTATGCACAGCCGCTTCGATAGTCCAATGGTAAGACGTCGACTTCTCAATCCAACGGTCTTGAGTTCGAAACTCACTATTGTCGCTTCAATTAGAAAACCGAGTGAACCAACTGCACTATGAAATGTTTTGGTTAATATTTACACATGTAAAATAGATATTCAATTTATTCAGATTTACCACAACAAATCGAACCAAACCGAAGACTAACTCAACCCAAATCGAATTGACCCAAATCGGACCGATTCGGTTTGAACCGAATAATGAACAGTCCTACCCTTGATAACAAAATAGTTTTGGACTAGTAAACTGATTAAAAAAAAGAAAGAAGAAAACAAAAAAATATATAGGGGAGAGAGAAGGCAAGAAAGGAATCAGAAGAAGAGAAAGAAAGAAAGAAAGGACGCGCCAGGGCAAGTGCCTCAAAACTCTTACCAACTCATATTGATCACTGTCGTTCATCAACAAAATCGTAGAAGCCCAAGCGGTGTGACCAAAAAGAGTGATGGAATGCTAAGAAAAACAGCTAGACAAAGGAAATATGATAGCTGATCCACCAATCAATAATATCACAAATGTACAAGAGGAGGTCTTCTTCAGAGATTAATGCGGGGTTTCTTCTTCATCAACTCTTCAATCTGGGCTCGCCTGGCGGCAATTTCGCTTTGCAGGTGGGAGTCCTTTTGCATGAAGGTCGCTTCCTCCGCCTGCAGTTGCCGTACCACCTTGGCACCCGTCTCCACGGCGGCTGCCAACTTCTGGGCCCGGTCCTGCAAAGTTTCAACCGCCTGCCGGAGCTGGCTCACCGTCTGTGTGTCGGTAGCATGCTTGACCTCCAAGGCACTCCGGCGGCCGCGGGCGTCTTCAGCCTTGGCCTGCAACTCTCGGGCCTCACCGGACAAGGCAGAAATCTCGCCCTCAAGTTGCTGAATTTCCAACCGGCGGCTCTTCCATTGGGAGGCGGCGTGAGCACGCCCAAATTCCTCCCAAGTGCTCTCCAGAGCCGTCATCCAGGGCCCTTTGGGCAGCCCCAACGTATGATAAGCCCGTGTGGCACTCCGAGGGCGCTCTGCACAGCCTCCACCGGGGGGGTCGTCTCCTGCTGATCAAACAAAGCTCGGGCACTGGTAATGAGTGTGTCGAGCACCGTCTCCGCCCCCACAAAGGGCACAATCTGGGAGCATCCGGCCAGTGAATCCCGTGCTCTGGGAAATCAGTGGATGGCACCGATTTACGCCCCTCGACCGCCGTCGTCTTCCCCGGAAGGAGGCTATCCTGTAAGGAGGCTGCAACAAAAGAAAAAAAAAGTGGGGATCATATAAGATTATTCTCAAAGTACGTAGAAAAAGAAGTGTCAATATGTTCTTCTAAGGAGAGAGAGAGAGAGAGAGAGAGTTATATATATATATATATATATATATATATTATATATATATATATATTGTGATTCTCACACAAATATATACATATTATTATTATATTTATATTAATATATGTACAACTATTTACATTCATTGTCATATCCAAGGTTCGCCGGAGAGTCAGAACGAATCGAATTTTTTTTTATCCGTCAGAATCGGACCGATTCGCATGAGAATCAGTCCGATTCGATGAGAATCGGACGAATCGGATTTCTCCTGATTCGCATCGATTCGTCCAAAGCGGGCCGATTCAATCCGATGCGTCAAACCATGGTCATATCTACGTTAACAATATAGATGTACATATTATTATATTTACATTAATATGATTATTACATTCACAGATATATGTAAATTGTTCATTAACATGATATATATTATAAAAATATAACACTAATTATGATTGAAAAGATATACATGTTAATTATATTTGTATATTAATATGATATGTATATATCTATATGATTAGCTATAGATATAGAGAGTGTGTGCGCGACTCTTATCACCTGATGGATTAGGAGCAGCAACCTCCACCGGAGAGGAAGCCCCGGTTTTCTTCACGTTAGGGCTATCCGTGTGCAGTGGAGCTTCACCGCTCTCTGAAAAGAGAGATTGATGAGAGTCTGCCCAAAAAGTATACATGGAATCAAATGTACCCCCAAATAAAAAAAAAAAAAAAAAATTTTTTTGACAGATGAAAATACCATGCGAGCTAACATCTTGATCCTCGGGAGGAGAAGTTGAAGCCTGGGTGGAACAAGTATCTTCCTCCTCATCTGTCTGGCTCGCAAACGGAGAAGTGGGTCGACACCGTCTAAAACCTCCTCGACCCTTTTGCCTCCGAGAGCGAGGAGCTGTACGCGGGGATGATGGAAACGAAGACCCCAATGCCGAAGAAGAAGCAGAAGAAGAAGCCGCCGCATGTTCTCCGACTTTCCCCTCTGTTTGTCGAGGCGACTTAGTACTCCCCACAATAGGACAACCTACAAAGCGGGAATAAGATGACATCATGAAAGACAGACAAATATTTCCTGAAGAAAAAATAAAGACAAGAGTATCACGTAGCAGTAAAAAGTGCAATATTATGGCAAGATTTAAATCCTAGATCTCCTGATGTTGAATATTGAGTCCTAAGCCATTAGGTTGAGTTCCTCGTCAGCCAACAAAAAAAAAAAAAAAGAATATTTACCCCCAGATCCCAGCGGAGGCATCAATTTGTTGGAGACAATGGGAGCTGTCTCCCTATCCCGACCTTGAGATCCACGGCTACAATTCTCTCGTGCTAGTGCCTGCAAGAGAAGAAAACAAGAAAAGAAGATGGTCAAATGTCAACACCTGTAAGTAAAAAGTATGGAAAGAGGGCCAGACAAGCAAAAAGCCGCAATGGCATCAAGCTGCAGAAGAAGAAAAAAATAGTTAATTAATAGGCTGCACGGGCCACCCACCATCAACTCCCGCCTCGAAGGCGGTGGCGAATCCACCTTAGGGCCAGTCATAGGACTCCACTGGATTGAAAATTTTTCATTAAACATGTAAAATCTCAACATTAGTAACTCCACTGATCAAGAAAATATGTCTAAAGGTGCAGCAACTGAATGAAAATTCTAGGTCTGTCATTGACCGAAGGAGATCCTGCATTTGTTGAACCTTGAAATGTTCATTATATTTTTCTGAACATTTTTTCGAATAAAGAAATTATGCAAATCAAATCCATTGATGATGGCGTAAAGCAGTGCAAAACCATGGCCATGTGATGTGGGTCATTGTAGATTCAGGCCGCAGCTGCAGCCCAAGTCCTAGCAATATGAAAAAATCGTTATTTGAAAGGGATGGAGAGGCTTTATAGCCAAAGGAACCCCCTCCGCCTCTCTCCCCTCTCTATCGAACAACAGCAGGGGTCCCTCTCCGGTTACATAGGAATCGGAGGTCGGAGGCTATGCATGACCGGAGGGGGGTCCCTCGAGTACCGGAGGGGTGCCGGTCATGCAAGCCGGAGGGACCCCAATCTCTCCCTTCTCTCTAACGCACATGAGCAAAGAAAAAGAAGCGGCGGAGGGAGAAGCCCATCTTGTTCTTTCGCCTCCCACCAAAATGGATAAATTTACTGACAAATTCTAATCGTCTGATAAATTTACTGTGCGGGGTAAATAACTTGCTGAAATAAATGCATATTCATCCACCAAATGGATAAATTTACTGATAAATTCTAATCGTCTGATAAATTTACTGTGCGGAGTCAATAACATGCTGAAATAAATGCATATTCATCCAACAAATGAATATTCTTTCAACCTAAATTTTTCGTCAGTGAAACAGTAGTAAACTTAATAGCATAGTTTGCTATGACAGAACAAACCGCGTATCACAGAATTACCGATTCACTCGGTTCCCATGCGAAGCAGACCGATTCCCAACAATTCTCATGTGAATCAGCTTGATTCTCCCAAATCAGGGCGAATCAGAAAAAATACGATTAGAGGCAAATTGGCGATGCCGCGTACCAAGCTTAATAGCTTATGAATTTCACATAGATGAGACGAGCAGCTTCACCAAATTCTTCTACAGTAGAAGATAAGGGGATCATTTTTTGAAACAGATGTGCACACTAAGTGGCCGTTTGACTTATTACCTGCATAGGAGACTGGAGATTATCCTTTCGAGAACACAAGTTTCTCCACCCAAATCCGCCAGGAACTGCGAGAAGAGATTATCTATTGATTTATGGATGAAAAACTGTTTGAAACAGTAATGTTCAGAAAGGATAATAAAAGTAGAAAAGAATAGTACAGCAAGGAATCTGAAGGACCTGAATAGGGCGGGCTACTGAGGGGCTCTAAACTCCGTAAATATCCGTCAAGAACTGCAACAAGAAATTCTCTTATTGATTTATGGATGAAAATTTGTTAAACCGGTAACGTCCAGAATGGATATACAAGTAGAAAAGAATATTAGAACAAGGGATTTGAAGAACCTGAATCCACTTTATTCGTAACAGAGGAAGAGGTATTGAAAGGTGGCAAGTCGTTCCTTCCACTCAAATTAGAAGCAGACCTTAAAACACACTTCAATTGTTCCAAATATCTTTGTGCCGTGCTTCTATCAACTTGTGGAAATTTAACCTTATAAAACAGAATTAGATATTAGTATAGCATCCCCAAAATGTCTACAGACATAACATTGAAAAATACCTCATCAAAACACTCATCTGCACATGGCATATCCTTGCTAACTGGCAAGTCATAGGCTGCAAGTGGGAAAAAAACAATCAGGTTTCATTAACAAGCCAGAAGACAGTCAAATTTTGAGAGTTGGAGACTACATGAAATACTAGACAAGTAGAAAATGAAACAAATACCTAACAGTTCATTCACTGTCTCAGCAGGCACCTCTTTTCCCATTTCCTTAGACAATTTATCTGCTCGAGACTTCAGCTCGTCTGGGGTAGGAAATGGGGTAGGAAATACAACCACCGCAATCTGATGGGCATGATTATGGAGCATTCAACACCACCCGATTAATTTTGATAAAATATTCAGGATGGAAAATAACTCTGGAAGCACTAAATGCATTCTACAGCCCTACCTTGCGGAAGTGAACAAATGGCTGCAGTATTTGCTTGCGAGCACTCTTACAAACATTTCTTTGATCAATAATGTAGTTATGAGGTATTTTACAAGCCCTCAATAATAAAGTATTATATATTTTTTTTGCTCTATCCATTAGAGGGTCAAAATAGTCACCATAGGTTTTACGCAACCACCCCAGTACCTGCATGGAATATGGGGCAATCCACAAGTAAAAATATTAGCAAGACAAGGGCAGAGCTGCACATGCACACATGCGCACATGCACACATGCACACACACACAGCACTATTACACTTTAAAACATATTCAAGATATCAAACCTTCATATGCTCCAGAGCTAGGTTAATTCCAAGCAGAACATATCTTTTCTCGGGATGATCCTTCACCCACTTCTCTGCCCATCTGGTTTCTGCCCATCTGATTTTACCAGAGACAGGTAACCCGACCATCATCATCACTTCACACTCCTTTGGGGCAGGAAAAGAGGGTCCAATTATAGCATGCCCATCTTCAAGTGCACAGCTCCAAGCTTGTATCCTTCTTCAAGAATCAGACCATCTTCAATACTAAAATACATCTGTACAACAACATTTTTCAAGAGAACATGAGGAAAGAGTGCAGATTCCCATGATAGTTTTACTTGGAGAGGAGTTAAGCACTCCTAGGCCCTTTGGTCCTGCATCAAATTGCTTGGCAATACCTAACCATTTTCCATTCAATGAGTACCCAATAGAAGCTAATGGCCTGTTCTCAAGGTTCACAGCACAAGTAATAGTATCCCCAACACCGAATTCTGCTCCATAATTATAAATTTTTCCTGCTGTAGAAAACCTCCCAATTCCAGCAAATCCAAAGCTGTGATCACTTTCTCCCAAACTTCCTACAGGGTCATCCCCCCTGGAAATTCCAAGACGACAAAGATGCCGCTTATCAAGAGCTGTGTAATCCATTTGGACCAGCTGCTCAGAGATAATTCTGCACCCGAAGCAGTACTTCCCACCAGTTATTCCAACTGTTGCACGAGCACCAGACCAGCAATAGGCAAATCCTTCTTCATGGAGTGCATGACCTTGGAGACCATTTCCACCAACATCGAAGTCTGGAACAAAAGGGCAAAGAGAATGTAACGGGCAAAAGTGGCTAATGAAGGATAAAGGATTACATGGTGATTAAGTTTTTAGTTTACCATTAAAATGCTACTACAAAAGGTAAAGATGCATGAGAAATGATCGACTCTTCACTTATTACAATTTCCTCCCAAATGATGGTAGACTGGAGAAATTTTTGGCTCAGATATCTTGAATGGAGAGACGATCGTGATGAAAATGGGCAATAAAATCACATAAAATTCTGATGATAACGAGTGATTCTAAACTTCAAGACAAGGGCAATCATCACAGTCTCCTTTTCATGACAGGAGAGGAGGAAGAGGGAGAAAAGGATGAAAGAATGGGTGGGGAAAGGGAAACATGGGTCATTATTCTCTTTCTCACTTCCTCTTCTTCCTTTTCCAAACTTTCTCACTAATCCTAAGATTACAACATGGGAAAGAAATGATCCTCCAATTTCCATACATTCGAGAGTCACGTGCTCTTATAACTGAGCCTAAATAAAAGCTTAATGTTTATAAGGCTTACATAGGCTAACTCTTCACATCAAGCTACCTACAAGGTCACCCCACATCCTTAGGTTGTCAACATTTTAACGCCATAAGTAGTAAGTTACTCTTACAAAATCTGTAATCTCAGCAGCCTCAGATACAGACCTACATGGTATTATCTAGTGCTAAAAGGTTGATAAGTGAAGACGCGGATGGAATTTTGAGAGAAGTCTCCCAGTGTCGGGAAAGAATGCTTTTTACAGAAACTGTAGGAGAAGACACTGACGGGTTCAGAGGTGATCTTCACAGGTTTCATCGTTCCAATTTTATCAGATGTCCGATAAAATTGGAAAGATGAAACCTGTGAAGATGATTGCAAAGTGGAAAAGGTAATGACCTACTAAAGGTGATAGGATAGTCCGGAGGCTTATTATGCATGCTACTCTATAGATGATCTGGGGGGAGAGGAACAGTCGCATATTTTCGAGGGATGCTGAGGCTCTTTTTGTTGGGATTTGTAGTAAAGTTAAAAAAAATGGGTGTCAATTGTTTGTAATGTGAATCAGTCAAACTCTACACTTTTTGTTTTGTTGGGGTGATAGAAATAAGCAATCCATACAGGCATGGATGGCGATGTATAGGTGGGCAGGGCAGTTTTTTTGGGGGCTCTTTTGTTGGCCTGTACTTGTACATTTTCTCTTCTTATTAATATACTTGTGATAATATCCACTCTTCAAAAAAAAAAAATCTTCACAGGTTTTCCTATGGCCCATCTACTACTTCAAGCACTCTCTATTATCGTCTTTGCATATTGAAATGAATCACAATTCACAACTATCCAATGTTTTCACTTTAAGTTTATTATTCTTTGTATGCTAAACGTTCTCCCCCTTATTTCAAATGTCTAAGCTGACGCCAACTCACAACTCACTCTGCAACCCAGCAAAAACGCACACATAATATGGACATCCGCCACTGCGGTAAATTATCCAGCGCACTCATTTGCGATTTCAACATGGTATCGCGTTCGGATGCCAAACGTACAGAAACCATGAGTATAAACAAGAAACAACTCGATTAAACCACGAAAGCCGACCAATCACGCAAAGCTTATGTCTTTACGAATGCGCAGGAACCGAACAGACGAGTAACAGACAGAGGGCCGACCAGTTGGGGCTTAAACACAGGTGACGAGAAGAGGACACACTTACCCAGATCGCAGTCGGCCGGGTTGAGCACGACGCGGCGAAGGCCGCCGGCGGAACGCGATGACAAGGGCAGCCTCGACCTCTTCGCCTCTGGTTCGCCTTCAGCTGCGGCGGGCGGGGGGCGACACTGCTGCTTCGCTGGCGTGGTCTCCATGCCGTGAAACAGAGCAGAGAGAGAAGGGAAAGTTGGTCCCTGGGTTCTTCCAGTGCCGTCGATGAAAGGCGCTGATCGTAGCTAACGGATACAATGTTCGGAGTCGCGATTCTAAAAGGACAAGTCGGTTGGATTAATGGTACGTATTCTTGTCCTTATCCTTTATCAGAAGCCTTCTCTCCCGCAACTGCTAACCCGCCGATCGCCCCGCGCCGCCTCTCTTCTGTTTCGCTGCTGTGGGCGGAAGAACTGGATCCCCCTCCCTCTCTTCGAAAGATTTCTCTCTTTTAAGCGTGAATTTTGTCAGATAAGAGTCTCTTTTTTTAGAGCAATTTCCCGTTTGGGGAGTATTTACTTATCTTTCTAGTTTCTCTTGTGATTACCTTTCTTCTCTTGTGTTTGGTGATAGATTTTTTTTTTTGTTTTAGATCTGCAGCAAAGGCTGAGATTTTCAAATCAGATCAGATCTGTTTCAGATTTAACTCAAATCTAGTTTATTCTTCTTGTTGTTGTAGACCCCTCCCTCTTTTTAATCCCTATTTGGTTATGCCTCAACCCCAACTTTTTTAACATCAGTGTCTTCCACTCCAACCCTCCCCTCTATCTCCTTATTCGTCTTCTTTGGAGTCGCCTTCTCATTCGGACATACTGATATGGTGGCTTATCACGGCTACAATTTGGATCTGTAGTTTTTGACAAGATGTTTATTTGGGTGTCCTTTCGACTTTGTGGAAAGATTATGTTTTGAAGTGTATTTTTATATCTTTCGTTGATGGTATGATTGAGTTTTACTTATTTGGAGCAAAGGAAAATAATTAATATTCGGTCGAACAAGATTAAGTATTTCTCTTCAAGCAAATTGCTAAAAAAAGTTGCAGTCTACGCCATTGGATGGGATTAATCTTTTATATATTCCCTCGTTGGTGTATTGCATTGATCGTGTTGACTTTGCGGTGTTCTTCATTTTATATGCAACTCTTTTTTAGAAGAGCAAATTTTCTCTTGTATGGGGATGGGGTTGGTCTTTCTCTTTTTGGGAGGGGTGGGGTCTCTCAAATCTATCATACATTCTCTCATTTACTAGAAATGAAATCTATCTCATTATTATTGTCAAAAAAAAAAAACTTCTGTTTTGTTTGTGTTCACAAGGGAATACAAAGATCTGCTTTTTTTTTGTTAAATCTAATTATATATGCATTATTGGGATCCTTTTCCTAGCACAGTATTTTTAAGATGAGAAATATTTATTATAAAAATAATGTAATAATGATAATGATGTGAATTACAAAAAAAAATAATGTTATTGATTGGAACATGCCATGTCAATAAGATTGGATAAATTTTATAAGTCGAAAACTTATTTTCTGGTCCCTATTAAAAAAAGTTGTCTTAAATAGTCTCTCTTTATTGTAGAATTCAACAATTAATCTTTGAAAAAATAGTTTCTATCTTTTTTTTTCATTTTACCTTGTTGTCTATTTTTGTACCATCAGATATGTATGATTATTATATTCATATTTTAACAGTACTTGAAATCTAAATTTTAAGACATTAAATTCCAATTTTTAATACTCAGACCTTCAAACCACAAAGGAAAGGTCTGACTGAGCAACCAAACTCCAAAATCTAACCCTTGATAACAAAAATAGTTTTGGACTAATAAAGTGATAAAAAAAGAAAGAAGAAAACAAAGAAAAATATAGGAGAGAAAGAAGGCAAGGAAGGAATCAGAAGAAGAGAAAGAAAGAAGGAAACGCCAGGGCAAGTGCCTCAAAACTCCATCAACTCATATTGATCACTGTCGTTCATTAGCAAATCGAAGAAGCCCAAGCAGTGTGACCAAAAAGAGTGATGGAATGCTAAGAAAACAAAAAAAAGCAAGACAAAGGAAATCACAAATGTACAAGAGGAGGGTTCTTTTCAGAGATTAATGCGGGGGTTTCTTCTTCTTCAACTCTTCAATCTGGGCTCGCCTGGCGGCAATTTCGCGTTGAAGGTGGGAGTCCTTTTGCATGAAGGCCGATTCCTCGGCCTGCAGTTGCCGTACCACCTTGGCACTCGTCTCCACGACGGCTGCAAACTTCTGGGCCCGGTCCTGCAAAGTTTTAACCGCCTGCCGGAGCTGGCTCACTGTCTGTGTGTCTTTAGCATGCTTGGCCTCCAAGGCACTCCGGCGGCCGCGGGCGTCTTCAGCCTTGGACTGCAACTCTCGGGCCTCACCGGACAAGGCAGAAATCTCGTCCTCAAGTTGCTGAATTTCCAACCGGCAGCTCTTCCATTGGGAGGCGGCGTAAGCACGCCCAAATTCCCCAAGTGCTCTCCAGAGCCGTCATCCAGGGCTCTTTGGGCAGCCCCAACGTATGATAAGCCCGTGTGGCACTCCGGAGGGCGCTCTGCACAGCCTCCACCGGGGGGGTCGTCTCCTGCTGAAACAAAGCTCGGGCACTGGTCATGAGTGTGTCGAGCATCGTCTCCGCCCCCACAAAGGGCACAGTCTGGGGAGCATCCGGCCAGTGAATCCCGTGTTCTGGGAAAGCCGTGGATGGGACCGATTTATGCCCCTCGGCCGCCGTCGTCTTCCCCGGAAGGAGGCGGCTACCCTGTAAGGAGGCTGCAACAAAAGAAAAAAAAAGTGGGGCTGCAACAAAGAAAAAAAAAGTGGGGATCATATAAGATTATTCTCAGAATCTCAAAGTACGTAGAAAAAGAAGTGTAAATATGTTCTTCTAAGAAGAGAGAGAGAGATTAATTATATATATATAATGTCGATTCTCACACAAATATATATATATATTATTATATTTATATTAATATATGTAGAATTATTTATATTCATGGTCATATCTACATACGTTAACAATATAGATGTACATATTATTATATTTACATTAATATGATTATTATACTCATATATATATATGATAAATTGTTCATTGATATGATATATATTATAAAAATATGACATTAATTATGATTGAAAAGATATACATGTTAATTATATTTGTATATTAATATGATATGTATATATCTATATGATTGGCTATAGATACAGTGTGTGTGTGTGCGCGCATGAGCGCATAAGTTGACTAAAGAAGCAGTAGTGATCCAAAGAAGCGAATTACCTGAGGGTGCAAGACTCTTATCACCTGATGGATTCGAAGCAGCAACCTCCACGGAGAGGAAGGCCCGGTTTTCTTCACGTTTGGGCTGGCCGTGTGCAGTGGAGCTTCACTGCTCTCTGAAAAGAGAGATTGATTAGAGTCAGTCCAAAAGTATATATGGAATCAAATGTACCCAAAAAAAAAAAACTTATTTTTTAAGAGATGAAATTACCATGCGAGCTAACATCTTGATCCTCGGGAGGAGATGAAGCCTGGGTGGAACAAGTATCATCACACATGTAAAATTTCACCATTAGTAACTCTACTGATCAAGAAAGTATGTCTAAGAGTGCACCCACTAAAATAAAATTCTGGATCCGCCGTTGACCGAAGGAGATCCCGCATTTGTTGAACCTCAAAATGTTCATTATATTTTTCTGAACATTTTTTCGAATAAAGAAATTATGCAAATCAAATCCATTGATGATGGCGTAAAGCAGTGCAAAACATGGCCATGTGATGTGGGTCATTGTAGATTCAGACCATAGCTGCAGCCAAGTCCTAGCAATATGGAAAATGGTTATTTGAAAGGGATGGAGAGGCTTTATAGCCAAGGAACCCCCTCCGCCTCTCTCCCTCTCTATCGAACAACAGCAGGGGTCCCTCTCCAGTTACATAGGAATCGGAGGTCGGAGGCTATGCATGACCGGAGGGGGGTCCCTCGAGTACCGGAGGGGTGCCGGTCATGCAAGCCGGACGGACCCCAATCTCTCTCTTCTCTCTAACGCACATGAGCAAAGAAAAAGAAGCGGCGGAGGGAGAAGCCCATCTTGTTCTTTCGCCTCCCACCAAAATGGATAAATTTACTGACAAATTCTAATCGTCTGATAAATTTACTGTGCGGGGTAAATAACTTGCTGAAATAAATGCATATTCATCCATCAAATGGATAAATTTACTGATAAATTCTAATCGTCTGATAAATTTACCGTGCGGAGTCAATAACATGCTGAAATAAATGCATATTCATCCAACAAATGGATATTCTTTCAACCTAAATTTTTCGTCAGTGAAACAGTAGTAAACTTAATAGCACAGTTTGCTATGACGGAACAAATCGTGTATCACAGAATTACCGATTCACTCGGTTCCCATGCGAAGCAGACCGATTCCCAACAATTCTCATGTGAATCGGCTTGATTCTCCCAAATCGTTGCGAATCAGAAAAATACGATTCGAGACAAATTGGCGATGCCGTGTACCATGCTTAATAGCTTATGAATTTCACATAGATGAGAAGAGCAGCTTCACCAAATTCTTCTACAGTAGAAGATAAGGGGATCATTTTTTGAAACAGATGTGCACACTAAGTGGCCGTTTGACTTGTTACCTGCATAGGAGACTGGAGATTATCCTTTCGAGAACACAAGTTTCTCCACCCAAATCCGCCAGGAACTGCGAGAAGAGATTATCTATTGATTATGGATGAAAAACTGTTGAAACAGTAATGTCCAGAAAGGATAATAAAAAGTATAAAAGAATAGTACAGCAAGGAATCTGAAGGACCTGAATAGGGCGGGCTACTGAGGGGCTCTAAACTCCGTAAATGTCCGTCAAGAACTGCAACAAGAAATTCTCTTATTGATTTATGGATGAAAATTTTTTAAACCGGTAATGTCCAGAATGGATATACAAGTAGAAAAGAATATTAGAACAAGGATTGAAGAAACCTGAATCCACTTATTCGTAACAGAGGAAGGGGTATTGAAAGGTGGCAAGTCGTTCCTCCACTCAAATTAGAAGCAGACCTTAAAACACACATCAATTGTTCCAAATATCTTTGTGCCGTGCTTCTATCAACTTCTGGAAATTTAACCTTATAAAACAGAATTAGATATTAGTATAGCATCCCCAAAATGTCTACAGACATAACCTTGAAAAATACCTCATCAAAACACTCATCTGCACATGGCATATCCTTGCTAACTGGCAAGACATAACGGGCTGCAAGTGGGGAAAAAACAATCAGGTTTCATTAACAAGCCAGAAGACAGTCAAATTTTGAGAGTTGGAAACTACATGAAATACTAGACAAGTAGAAATGAAACAAATACCTAACTTTTCATTCACTGCCTCAGCAGGCACCCCTTTTCCCATTTCCTTAGGCTTAACCCATTTATCTGCTTGAGACTTCAGCTCATCTGCAGTAGGGAATGAGGTAGGAAATACAACCACCGCAATCTGATGGGCATGATTATGGAGCATTCAACACCACCCGATTAATTTGATAAAATATTCAAGATGGAAAATAACTCAGGAAGTACTAAATGCATTCTACAGCCCTACCTTGCGGAAGGGAACAAATGGCTGCAGTCTTCGCTTGCGAGCACTCTTACAAAGATTTTTTCGATCAATAATGTAGTTATGAGGTATTTACAAGCCCTCGATAATAAAGTATTTAATATATTGTTGCTCTATCCATTCGACGGTCAAAACAGTCACCATAGGTTTGCTTACGCAACCACCCGGGTACCTGCATGGAATATGGGCCAATCCACAAGTAAAAATATTAGCAGGACAAAGGCAGAGCTGCACATGCACGCATGCGCACATGCACACACACACAACACTACTACACTTTAAAACATATTCAAGATGTCAAACCTTCATATGCTCCAGAGCTAGGTTAATTCCAAGCAGAACATATCTTTTCTCGGGATGATCCTTCACCCACTTCTCTGCCCATCTGGTTTTCCAAGAGGCAGGCAGCCCGACCATCATCATCACTTCACACTCCTTTGGGGCAGGAAAAGAGGGTCCAATTATAGCATGCCCATCTTCAAGCGCACAGCTCCAAGGCTTGTATCCTTCTTCAGGAATCAGACCATCTTCAATACTAAAATACATCTGTACAACAACATTTTTCAAGAGAACATGAGGAAAGAGTGCAGATTCCCATGACAGTTTACTTGGAGAGGAGTTAAGCACTCCTAGGCCCTTTGGTCCTGCATCAAATTGCTTGGCAATACCTAACCATTTTCCATTCAATGAGTACCCAATAGAAGCTAATGGCCTGTTCTCAAGGTTCACAGCACAAGTAATAGTATCCCCAACACCGAATTCTGCTCCATAATTATAAAATTTTCCTGCTGTAGAAAACTTCCCAATTCCATCAAATCCAAAGCTGTGATCACTTTCTCCAAACTTCCTACAGGGTCATCCCCCTGGAAATTCCAAGACGACAAAGATGCCGCTGATCAAGAGCTGAGTAATCCATTTGAACCTTCTGCTCAGAGATAATTCTGCACCCGAAGCAGTACTTCCCACCAGTTATTCCAACTGTTGCACGAGCACCAGACCAGCAATAGGCAAATCCTTCTTCATGGAGTGCATGACCTTGGAGACCATTTCCACCAACATCGAAGTCTGGAACAAAAGGGCAAAGAGAATGTAACGGGCAAAAGTGGCTAATGAAGGATAAAGGATTACATGGTGATTAATGTTTTTAGTTTACCATTAAAATGCTACTACAAAAGGTAAAGATGCATGAGAAATGATCGACTCTTCACTTATTACAATTTCCTCCCAAATGATGGTAGACTGGAGAATTTTTTGGCTCAGATATCTTGAATGGAGAGACGATCGTGATGAAAATGGGCAATAAAAATCACATAAAATTCTGATGATAACGAGTGATTCTAAACTTCAAGACAAGGGCAATCATCACAGTCTCCTTTTCATGACAGGAGAGGAGGAAGAGGGAGAAAAGGATGAAAGAATGGGTGGGGAAAGGGAAACATGGGTCATTATTCTCTTTCTCACTTCCTCTTCTTCCTTTTCCAAACTTTCTCACTAATCCTAAGATTAACAACATGGGAAAGAAATGATCCTCCAATTTCCATACATTCGAGAGTCACGTGCTCTTATAACTGAGCCTAAATAAAAGCTTAATGTTTATAAGGCTTACATAGGCTAACTCTTCAAATCAAGCTACCTACAAGGTCACCCCCCATCCTTAGGTTGTCAACATTTTAACGCCATAAGTAGTAAGTTACTCTTACAAAATCTGTAATCTCAGCAGCCTCAGGTACAGACCTACATGGTATTATCTAGTGTTACAAGGTTGATAACTGAAGACGTGGATGGAATTTGGAGAGAAGTCTCCCAGTGTCGGCAAAGAATGCCTTTACAGAAACTGTAGGAGAAGACACTTACGGGTTCAGAGGTAATCTTCACAGGTGTTCAGAGGTAATCTTCACAGGTTTCATCATTCCAATTTTATCAGATGTCTGATAAAATTGGAATGATAAAACCTGCGAAAATGATTGCAAAGTGGAAAAGGCAATGATCTGATAAAATTGGAATGATGAAACCTGTGAAGATGATTGCAAAGTGGAAAAGGCAATGACCTACTAAAGGTGATAGGATAGTTTGGTGGCTTATTATGCATGCTACTCTATAGATGATCTGGGGGGAGAGAAATAGTCGCATATTTTCGAGGGATGCTGAGGCTCTTTTTGTTGGGATTTGTAGTAAGGTTAAAAAAATGGGTGTCAAATGTTTGTAATGTGAATCAGTCAAACTCTACACTTTTTATTTTGTTAGGGTGATAGAGATTAGCAATCCATACAGGCATGGATGGCGATGTATAGGTGGGCAGGGCAGTTTTTTGGGGCTCTTTTGTAAGCCTGTACTTGTACATTTTTCTCTCCTTATTAATATACTTGTGATAATATCCACTCTTCAAAAAAAAAAATCTTCACAGGTTTCCTATGGCCCATCTACTACTTCGAGCACTCCCTATTATCGTCTTTGCATATTGAGATGAATCACAATTCACAACTATCCAATGTTTTCACTCTAAGTTTATCATTCTTTGTATGCTAAACGTTCTCCCCCTTATTCAAATGTCTAAGCTGACGCCAACTCACCAGCAACCCAGTAAATACGCACACATAATATGGACATCCGCCACTGCGGTAAATTATTCAGCGCACTCATTTGCGATTTCAGCATGGTATCGCGTTCGGATGCCAAACGTACAGAAACCATGAGTATAAACGCGAAACAACTCGATTAAGCCACGAAAGCCGACTAATCACGCAAAGCTTATGTCTTTACGAATGCGCAGGAACCGAGCGGACGAGTATCAGACAGAGGGCGGACTAGTTGGGGCTTAAACACAGGTGACGAGAAGAGGACAGCACTTACCCAGATCGCAGTCGGCCGGGTTGAGCACGACGCGGCGATGGCCGCCGGCCGAACCCGATGACGAGGGCAGCCTCGACCTCTTCGCCTCTGGTTCGCCTTCACCTGCGGCGGGGGGGGGGGCGACGCTGCTGCTTTGCTGGCGTGGTCTCCATGCCGCGAAACAGAGCCGAGAGAGAAGGGAAAGTTGGCTCCTTGGATCTTTTAGTGCCGTCGATGAAATTGAAAGGCGGAGATCGTAACTAACGGATACAATGTTCGGAGTCGCGATTCTAAAAGGATAGTCGGTTGGATTTATGGTACGTATTCTTGTCCTTATCCTTTATCACATAGTGCAGATCTTCTCACAACGCGGGAGGAGGGAACTCCCGCAGTCACCAACCTCATGGTGACACGTGGACCGTCCCTCCTCCCACTTCTCATTTCACCGGTCATCTCGGTTCTCCCCCCCCCTCACTTCCGTCCCCCTCCTCCTCCCATTTAATTAATAATTAACCGGTCACCCATCCCCCCAGGCCCCAACTTCCCACCCAATTACATTTTTTGTTATTTTTTCTCTTAATTTAAATTTTAATTTAAAATTTTATTGGGAAAGATGTCATTTTTTATTTTACTGTTTTTCTTAAATTTAAAAATAAATATTATTAAAAATATAATATTAATATCTGTCAGATTCGGAACTGTAACACCCTGAAAAGTTTTAGTTGAAAAATATAAAATATGGTTATTAGACCTCATATTGTGTGATTGATTGAAATTAATATCTAAAATTGATATAATAAATGTTACTTTAATGCCGTACAGAGAGATGTGCGCTCCGACAGGGCGACACCGAAAAATTGTAACGAAAATAAAATCTGAGAATATCATAATTTTTTAAAAAATATGGTGACATCAGAAATGTAAATATCCATATTTTTTGACGTACGGATTTCGAAATTAAGTCGATACAATTATTTTTCGGACGATTTTTCACCCAGTGTTAAATAAACTCTAAAAATTAAACTAAAATCATAATCTATAAAACCATTACATTAGCCTATGACTGTAATTTTAACACAAATGTATATCATTTGAATGTGTTTTCAATAGGATCTTTGGGCCAACTAATTTTTAAGCTATTTACGGTAACCATTTTAATCAATTATTTTTTTCCTTAGCTTTAAATTTTTATTTTAAAGTCGGATCTGAAAGATGTCATTTTTTATTTTTAAATTTTTAAATATAAAAATAATATCATTAAAATATATAATATTAATGTCTATCTAATTTGGGATTGTAACGTCCTGAAAAATTTTAATAGTTGAAAATTATGAATAATATGGTTATTAGACCTCATTATTATTATGAGATTGAAATAATTAATATCTGAGATTAATTGATATTAAAAACATTATCTTAGTGTCGTACAAAAAGATATGTGCTCCGATAGGGCGACATCGAAAAACTGTAACGAAAATAAAATCCGAGAACATCATAATTTTCAGAAAAATTTGGTGATATTAGAAATATAAATATCCAGATTTGTTGACGTACAGATTTCGAATTAAGTCGATGCATGGGCTACGTGTGACAATAAAAACTAAGAAGTTTTACTATGACACATCAATGACCTGTGTGCAGTGGCGGATCTAGAATTTTATGTTAGTGGGGTCCTAATAATACACCTATATAATTTCAGTGGGGTCACCCATGGTAAAAAACTGATCTCTCAATATAAATTTTTTTGTTTAGTGGGGTCACAGGACCCCACTGCCAATAAGCTAGATCTGCCCCTGCCTGTGTGTCTTCATGCATGGGAGCTCTGATGGGTTATAAACCCCCCCCCCCTCCCCCAACGTAATCGTACAAACCATTCCAGTGTTTGCTTCTGCTGGTTTGGCCATTGTGGTGAATATGGTTGTATTCAGGTGCATATGTTGCATTCAGGTGCATATGGTTGCATTCAGATGCATATGGTTGCATTCAGGTGTATATGGTTACATTCATGTGCATATGGTTGCATTCAGGTGCATATGGTTACATTCATGTGCATATGGTTGCATTCAGATGCATATGGTTTGCATTCAGATGCATATGGTTGCATTCAGATGCATATGGTTGCATTCAGGTGCATATGGTTACATTCAGGTGCATATAGTTGCATTCATGTGCATATGGTTGCATTCAAGTGCATATGGTTGCATTCATGTGCATATAGTTACATTCAGGTGTATATAGTTACATTCATGTGCATATGGTTGCATTCAGGTGCATATGGTTACATTCATGTGCATATGGTTGCATTCAGATGCATATGGTTGCATTCAGATGCATATGGTTGCATTCAGGTGCATATGGTTACATTCAGGTGCATATGGTTGCATTCATGTGCATATAGTTGCATTCATGTGCATATGGTTGCATTCAAGTGCATATGGTTGCATTCATGTGCATATAGTTACATTCATGTGCATATGGTTACATTCAAGTGCATATGGTTGCATTCATGTGCATATGGTTGCATTCATGTGCATATGGTTGCATTCATGTGTATATACATATGGTTGCATTCATGTGCATATACATCTGAATGCAACCATATGCACATGAATGCAACCATATGCATCTGAATGCAACCATATGCATCTGAATGCAATCATATGCACCTGAATGCAACCATATGCATCTGAATGCAACCATATGCACATGAATGCAACCATATGTACCTGAATGCAACTATATGTATCTGAATGCAACCATATACACCTGAATGCAACATATGCACCTGAATACAACCATATTCACCCGAAATCAACCATACGCAGCACCACAATCGCCAAACCAGCAGAAGCAAACACTGGAATGGTTTGTACGATTGCGTTGGGGGGGGGGGGGTTTATAACCCAACAGAGCTCCCATGCATGAAGACACACAGGCCATTGATGTGTCATAGTAAAACTTCTTAGTTTTTATTGTCACACGTAGCCCATGCATCGACTTAATTTTGAAATCTGTACGTCAACAAATCCGGATATTTATATTTCTAATGTCACCAAATTTTTCTAAAAATTATGGTGTTCTCGGATTTTATTTTCGTTACAGTTTTTCGATGTCGCCCTATCGGAGCGCACATCTTTCTGTACGGCACTAAGATAACGTTTATTAATATCAATTAATCCCAGATATTAATTATTTCAATCTCATAATAATAATGAAGTCTAATAACCATATTATTCATAATTTTCAACTATTAAATTTTTTCAGGACGTTACAATCCCGAACTAGATAGACATTAATATTATATATTTTAATGATATTTATTTTTATATTTAAAAAACTATAAATAAAAAATGACATCTTTCACAATCCGATTTTAAAATAAAAATTTAAAGCTAAGGGAAAAAATAATTGGTTAAAATGGTTACCGTAAATAGCTTAAAAATTAGCTGGCCTAAAGATCCTATTGAAAACACATTCAAATGATATACATTTGTGTTAAAATTGCAGCCATAAGCTAATGTAATGGTTTTATAGATTATGATGATTTTAGTTTAATTTTTAGAGTTTATTTTGCACTGGGTGAAAAATCGTCCGAAAAATAATTGCATCGACTTAATTTCGAAATCCGTACGTCAAAAAATATGGATATTTACATTTCTGATGTCACCATATTTTTTAGAAATTTTGGTATTCTCAGATTTTATTTTCGTTACAATTTTTCGATGTCGCCCTGTCGGAGCACACATCTCTCTGTACGGTACTAAAGTAACATTTATTAGTATCAATTAATTTTAGATATTAATTATTTCAATCTCACAATAATAATGAGGTCTAATAACCATATTATTTATATTTTTCAACTATTAAAACTTTTCAGGGTGTTACATTTCCGAATCTGACAGATATTAATATTATATTTTTTAATGATATTTGTTTTTAAATTTAAGAAAAAATAATAAAATAAAAAATGACATCTTTCTCAATCGGATTTTAAAATTAAAATTTAAAACTAAGAGAAAAAAAATAACAAAAACTGTAACTGGGTGGGAAGCTGGGCCTTGGGGGGGGGGGATGGGTGACCGATTAATTATTAATTAAATGAGAAGGAGGAGGGACGGATGGGGGGGGGGGGAGAACCGGGATGACCGGGGAAATGGGAAGTGGGAGGAGGGACTGTCCACGCGTCACCATGAGGTTGGTGACTGCGGGAGTTCCCTCCTCCCGCGTTGCGAGAAGATCTGCACTCATATCACAAGCCTTCTCTCCCGCAACTGCTAACCCGCCGATCGCCCCGCGCCGCCTCTCTTCTGTTTTGCTGCCGTGGACGGGAGTAGAGGTGTTCATGATTTGATTTGGTTTGGTTTATAGAAAATTTTTAGGAAATTAAACCAAATCAAATTTGACATCAAATCGAAGCCTCTCGAAACCAAACCAAACTAAATCAAATTAAATTCGGTTTGATTCGGTTTAACTTCAAAATAAATGGCCTTTAGATTCTCTTAGTCTTAAATAAGATTTTAATCACTTATTTTTCTAATAAATTACTATCAAATAATATTTGAAATGAAGTATTAAATGTTGATGATCATATTAACCTCCATAATATGTATTTTTACGTAAATATATTGAAAATATTTGATAGATATATATAAATTAAAATTTATTATTATTATTTAATTTAATCGGTTTGGTTTGATTTATAGAGATTAGAAACCGAACCAAATCGAATTTTCTAATTCGATTTGGTTTGGAATCAAATCAAATTTTTTTCATGTTCAAACTGAACCAAATCAATCGAATTATTCGGTTCGATTTGATTTTTCGATTTGAACCGAATAATGAACACTCTTAGGCGGAAGAACTGGATCCCCCTCCCTCTCTTGTGAATTGTGATCACCTTTCTTCTCTTGTGAATTGTGATCTGTTTCAGATTTAACTCAAATCTAGTTTCTTTCTTCTCGTTGTTGTAGACCCCTCCCTCTTTTTAATCCCTATTTGGTTATGCCTCAACCCCAACTTTTTTAACATCAGTGTCTTCCACTCCAACCCTCCCCCCCACCCCTATCTTCTGATTTGTCTTCTTGGAGTTCGCCTTCTCGTTGGGGCATATTGATACGGTGACTTATCACGGTTTCGGGAGTCGGCTAGAATTTGGATCTGTAGTTTTGACAAGATGTTTATTTGGGTGCCCTTTTGTGCAAAGCTTATGTTTTTGAAGTATATTTTTCTATCTTTCATCGACGGTATGATTTGAGTTTTATTTATCTGGAGCAAAGGGAAATACTTAATATTCGATCGAACAAGATTAAGCATTTCTCTTCGTAGCAAATTCCTAAGGGAAGTTGCAGTCTGCGTCATTGGATGGGATTAATCTTTTATGTATTCCCTCGTTGGTGTATTGCATTGATCGTGTTGGTTTTGAGGTGTTTTCAATTTTCATATGCAACTCTTTTTTTAGAAGAGCAAATTTTCTCTTGTATGGGGTTGGTCTTTCTCTCTTTGGGAAGGGTGGGGTCTCTCAAATCTACCATATATTCTCTCATTTACTAGAAAGGAAATCTATCTCATTATTATTGTCAAAAAAAAAACATCCGTTTTGTTTGTGTTCACAAGGGAATACAAAGATCTGTTTTTTTTTTGTTAAATCTAATTATATAGGCATTACTGGGATCCTTTTCCCAGCACAGTATTTTTAAGATGAGTAATATTTATTATAAAAATAATGTAATAATGATAATGATATGAATTACAAAAAAAAAAACAATTTATTGATTGGAACATGGCATGTCAATTAAGATTGGGTAAATTAATTATAGTCTATGTCAGAGGGGAGGCTTTTTGGTCCCTATCAGAAAAAGTTGTCTCTCCCTCCTTTTGGTAGACTTCAACAATTAATCTTTGAAAAAATAGTTTGTCTTTTTTTTTTCATATTACCTTGTTGTCTATTTTTGTACCATCAAATATGTATGATCATTATGTTCATATTTTAACAGCACTTAAAATCTAAATTTTAAAACGTTAAAATAAGAGTTTGAAGCTATTAAAGTATGTGTGACAGTGAGTTAAGACATGTGAATTTAAAGTAACCGTTGATATGATTTAAAGTGTAATTGTTAGTATGACTTAAAATCTAATTTTAAATGTGTTAAAATAAGAATTCGAAGATGTTAAAATATGTGTGACAGTTAATTAAAATATGTGGGACTTAAAGTCACTATTTATATGACTTAAAATATGTTCTAAAATGATAAAATAAGAGTTTGGAGTTGTTAAAATATGTGCGATAGCTAAATTAAAGTACGTGGGTCTTAAAATAATTATGACATAATTAAAGTCTATGCTTGAAGATATTAAATAAGTATTTCAATGTGTTAAAGTAAGAGTTCAAGGTCGTTAAAATATGTGTCATGATGAGTTGAAGTATGTGAGACTTAAAGGTACTATTGATATGACTTAAAATCTAAGTTTGATTTTAAAGTAAAAGACCGAAGTTGTTAAAATATATGTGATAGTGAGTTAAAGTATATGGGATTTAAAGTAGCTGTAATACCCCCAGATTTTAAATACCATGTTTTACTTAGAAATTCTTGTTTATGCAAACCGATTAGGTTTAAATTGTGATATTTAGGATTAAGGGTATGTTTAAGATACTTTATCATACCCCGGTACTACTTTCGGTCGTGCGCACCCCGACAGGGCGACACCGGAAAACTGTAACGAAAATAAAATTTAAGAACACCATAATTCTTAGAAAATTATGGAGATATTAAAAATGCAATTATTCGGAATTTTTGACGCACAGATTTTGAGATTAAGTCGACGCAACTATTTTTGGGGTGATTTTTCACCCAGTGTAAAATAAATTCTAAAAATTAAACTAAAATCATGATAATTTGTAAAATCATCATATTAGTCTATGTTTGAAATTTCAAGTTAAACGGATATCATTAGGACATCTAAATATGAAGATCTTTGGCCCAGATGATTTATGGGCTATTTACGGCAGGGATTTCTTTTGGGTTTTTCCTGGAGTTACGTGTAAGGCTTATGAGAAGCCAACACACATTAGGATAAGGTTTAGCCAAGGAGTGGGGCTATCATTAAGGTTACTTACGTGTAACCAAAGAGTTTGTTGCATGAGATAGGTGGCCTCACATGGTTTAGGAAGGCTTACACCAAGACACGTCCATGGCTAACGTGCCCAATTTGCAAGGGAACTTGGGAGCTATATAAGCTTCCCAACACCCATCGTATACATCTTTTCCAACACTCTTGTTCTTTCTAGTTCTGTTGTTGCTGTGGTTTCAAGCCTGGTGTTGGTAAATTGTGGTTGGGGTTGTATGCCTTGGAGCCATTTTTGCTGGAGGTGTAGCTGCCGAAGTCCCTGTTTCAGCAATCTTCTTATTTCCTCATCTTGTTACTGTATTGATCTCTAAACTAAGAAGAAGAAGAAGAACTTTTGTTCTTTTTCAGATCAGGTAGGTTCTCACCTTTCCCTTGAACTTCTAGTCTCTACTCATGTTGAAAGAATTTAGCTTCATACGAGTTGCTTTTGGAGCATGCTAATCAGTCTCGGTTAAGTTCGTACACGAGGTTGTTATCTCAGATTCTTTTGTTTGATTCCCTAAATTAACTTTGGAAGTATGTGATTACCAAAGAGGAGTCTCCACTCCTTTCACACATTAAGTAGGTTTCTAGCTTCTTCTTCCATCCATGATCCAAGTTTAAGTTATCAAGTTTTGCTAAAAATTTCGATATCCTAGAATATTGTGATTTTCTTTCCATTCGGATGTTCGTACCTCAAACCTTGATTAGGAACATTAGATATCTTGTGTTTTAGTGATCATATTTTAATAATCTCCCAATAATCCATTACTATCAAGACCACACTTCCAACAATATACTATGTTTAGTTTTCAGCTAGACAAGTTTGAATTGCAAACCTCTCATTTTGTCTCGCTTGTTCGGTTTATAAACCACTGTGAGAACCATGTTTAGACTCTTCTATTTGATATACATCATGCCTTGACTCATAGGTTCCATGGTTAGCATGATTAGAGTGCATTCAAAGTCATTTTTGAGTGAGCAACAAGCGGCTGTCGACAGACAACCCATAGCTGTCGACAGACCAGTTTTCCTGAACTCGGGATAACTGGGACTGTGTGCATCTGTCGACAGCCATATGGTTGCTGTCGACAGATACACACAGTCCAGAAAATTAGAGTTCTGTCTGCCGTCGTCTGTCGACAGCACCTTCTTGGCTGTCGACAAATGCATTGCTGATTTGGATTTCTGCACTCTTTCTTGTCCAAATTCATGCTAAAACTTCATCCTAAAAGCCAAGGAAGTTACCCTCTCATTTACCTTGATATTTACTGTCATAGTACTTCAAAGTTCACCCACTTTGGGTACCTTAACTTTCCTTGAATTGTTTCTAAAGTTGTCAATTACGAATAGTACTCCGATTGAGTCTATTCTTCGATATTCGGTAATTGAGGTTGTAAAACTTGACCACTTAAGAGTTCATATGTTTGAACACCTTATGAGATATGAATACTTGTGATGACAACTGTGTACCCTCATTTTCTTGGGTTTTATGTGATTTAAATCTTCCGAAGTTGTCAGCTTTGAGTCATCACCTTGTCTCAACTAATTGTCTTTCTTATTTTCTTGAACTCTGAACTACTTTGTCACCAAGATATTTGTATTAATCATAAATCAAATCTCCCTTTGGATTTCTCATTTCCGTTATGCTCATGAAAAGAAATTTATGATTTGAAGACAGTGCTCTCTTCAAAAGAGGGTTTAGGATCACATGTGGTAGCACCAGCCACTTGTGATCAGCTGAGGGCGACAGTTTGTAGGTAAATCCAAGTCAATGGACTGACGATGGTGGGTAATAAACCCCGTTCTTGCGCAATGAACAAGATCTAAGGTGCTGGAATCGCCTAGGCACTGAGGATGGTATATTACGTCTATATAGTAACCTCTTGAGAGCAGTGATGCCTGTCGAATTTGTTTCCAAATTAAGTTATGGTCTGAATTCTGAAAGACAAATGTGACTTTTATTCTGTGATTTGTTGGAGCTCATTATGAAATCAATTTGAGCTATATGTTTCTGTTAAGTATGAAATTCATGAGCAATTATGTTTGTTCCACATATGCACTATTTGAATAATCATTCAGTTCTGCAAATTGATACTTCTACTCTATGTTTACTTATACCTACTGAGTCCTTTCGACTCATGCCTTTGTTTCCTTCAACCCTTTCAGATTGAAGGTATGTATAATCTCAGCTACATGTGAATCCTATTTCCGCTGCGGATGACGAAGAAATGAAGAAGAATAATGTAGTTTTAGTAGTTTCTTTTAGTTGATAATGTATTAAGTTAGAAAGAGAGAAGCTTGACTTTTGTAAATAATGAATGTTAGTACTTTGAGACCTTATGTATTGTAATATGTTCCAAGTTACCTTTGTGGAATGGTTTGCCAGTTTTGTGCAAAGCGCGGATATATCTACCCATAACGAAAGTTTGTGGCGTAACCCCTCTTCCGGTCAAAGGTTACGTATGTGTTTGTGTGATGTCGGAGGAGGGTGTTACAGAGGTGGTATCAGAGCAAAGGTTATGGGTGATAGATATCTCTGTGACCATTTTTACAAAGGAAATAAATAAAACATTTGTGTGTATTCTAGAATCTTTAAAGATCATTTTGGTTCTAACAAAATTTAAGTAGTTAGTATGAATTAATTGGATGTGTTTGATGGTGTTCCAGGAAATGGCAGACAAAGGGAAAGCTATCGACACATCCAGTGAGGATAGACATGAGGAAAGCTTTAGGGAGGAAGTTCACAATGTCCCATTGACCGGAAATTCTCAAGAAGGAAGTACTGGGACTCCTGATTTTGCTACTTTTATGCAGTCATTTCAGGGAATGGTGCAAACACTAATGAAGAACCAACAAGATGTAGGTGGAGAAAGAATTTCTGGAGCATCATTGTTAGAGAAATTTAAGAGGATGGGACCTCCAGCCTTCAAAGGAAGCAGCCAACCTGAAATTGTAGAAGGATGGGTTAGAGAAATGGAAAAGATATTTAAGGCGATTAGATGTGAAGAAGAAGACAAAGTCACATTGGCGACTTATATGCTTCAGGATAGAGCAGATGAATGGTGGCAATCTGCCATGAGAAATGCATTCAGAAATAGAGAAGATAACATTAGTTGGGGAGAATTCCTGAGAGAGTTGTATGAAAAATACACTCCACCACATATCAAGGATAGGAAGGAAGTGGAATTTTTGCAATTGGAACAAAAAGACATGATGGTGGCAGAATATGAAACAAAATTTACTGAACTGGAAAAGTATGCACCTCACATTTGTGATAATGAACTTAGAAGGGTAAAGAAGTTTGTGAGAGGATTGAAACCCAGTGTGAGGAGTAGGGTAGCTCCACTAGATCCCCAAAGTATGGCTATGGCACTAAAGACTGCATTTATAGTGGAATCTGAGTTTGAGGAGTATATGAAAAACAAAGAAACCAATGGGGGTAAGAAGAAAAATGTGTATAACAAGGAAACGAAAGGTCAGAAGCGAAAAGTCGATTCAACCAAGCAGCAAGGAGAACAGAAAAAGAGTTGGCCCGTGTGTGTTCAATGTGGAAGAAGACACCCCGGTGATGAATGTTGGAAAGTAGCAGGGAAATGTTATGGATGTGGTCAGAAAGGGCATATGATTAAGGACTGTCCACATAAAGCAGACCAGTCAAAAGCGCAAAAACCACAACCTTACTTCCAGCAAGCCCCAAGACAACCACCCAAGGGACCAGCTAGAGTCTTCGCTCTGACAAAGGAGGAAGCCCAGGACACCCCTACAGTAGCTGAAGGTATTCTCCTAACCGAAAATATGTATGCTAGAGTGTTATTTGACCCTGGAGCTACACACTCTTTTATTTCTCGGGTATTTGTTAATTCTATGTCTCGGAAACCAGAGAAATTAGTAGGAAGCATGATACTTGACTGTCCTACTGGTCAAATAGCTACACTTACCTCTGTTATTCCAGAAATAACTCTGAAAATAGGAGAATGTGAACTTACTGCATATGTATATGTACTGGATAACATGCAAGATTTTGACATTATACTGGGAATGGATTGGTTAGCAGAAAATCATGCCGTATTAGATTGCCGTAAGAAAGTCTTAACATTTAAAAGGCCGGGATTAGCAGATTTCAGCTATACATGTCCAAAGAATAATGGAAACAAGATGACTATATCAGCACTTAAAGCCATGAAATGGCTGAGAAATGGTTGTCAAGGTTATCTGGCAAGTGTGATGGCCATATCAAATGAGCATAAACAGGTATCAGTTCAAGATATTGAGGTTGTAAAAGAATTTCCAGATGTCTTTCCTAATGACTTATCTGGATTACCTCCAATTAGAGAAATTGACTTTACTATTGAACTTTTACCTGGAACTTTGCCTATATCCATAGCTCCTTACAGAATGGCACCAGCTGAGTTGATAGAATTAAAGAAGCAATTGCAAGACTTATTAGACAAAGGTTTTATTAGACCAAGTGTGTCACCATGGGGAGCACCGGTATTGTTTGTGAGAAAGAAAGATGGATCTCTTAGATTATGTATTGATTATAGGAAATTGAATCAAGTCACAATCAAGAACAAATATCCATTACCTAGAATTGATGACTTGTTTGATCAACTCCGGTCTGCTACAGTATTCTCTAAGATCGATTTAAGGTCGGGGTACCATCAATTGAGAGTTAAAGAAGATGATATTTCTAAGACTGCATTTAGAACCAGATATGGACATTATGAGTTTTTAGTACTCCCCTTTGGATTGACTAATGCACCTGCGGTATTTATGGATTTGATGAACAGGGTATTTCAGCCTTATTTGGATAACTTTGTGGTAGTATTTATAGATGATGTGTTGATATACTCATCTAGTGAAGAAGAACACAAAGAACATTTGAGAATTGTACTACAAACGTTAAGGAATCATCAATTGTATGCTAAATTAAGTAAATGTGAGTTTTGGCTCAAGGAAGTGAAATTTTTGGGTCATGTGATTTCTGGAAAAGGTGTGGCAGTAGACCCAAGTAAAATTGAAGCAGTTCTAAATTGGGAAAGACCCAAGAATCCATCAGAAATTCGAAGTTTCTTGGGATTAGCTGGCTACTATAGAAGATTTATTGAAGGCTTTTCTTCTATAGCTATGCCTTTGACTCAGTTAACCAGAAAAGAGACACCTTTTGTGTGGAATGAGAAATGTGAGGCCAGTTTTCAGGATTTAAAAGGGAAGCTTACCACAGCTCCGATTCTTACCTTACCTCAAGGATCGGGAGGATTTACAGTCTATACGGATGCATCTCAAAAAGGGATTGGATGTGTCCTTATGCAACATGGGAAAGTGGTAGCTTATGCCTCTAAACAATTAAAAGATCATGAAAGGAATTATCCGGCTCATGACTTAGAATTGGCAGCGATCATACATGCTTTGAAGATCTGGCGCCACTATTTATATGGAGAACAATTTGAAGTTTATACTGATCATAAAAGTTTAAAGTACATATTTTCTCAGAAGGAACTGAATCTGAGACAAAGAAGATGGTTAGAATTTTTAAAGGATTATGATTTTACGGTGAATTACCATCCGGGTAAAGCTAATGTGGTTGCTGATGCTTTGAGCAGAAAGAAATCAAGAGCATTACAATTACACCAACAGTGGAAAGAAATTACAGATTTGATCGAATACTCACCAAGGTGTGATGCAGAAAATCTGATATTGGCACAATTGACAGTAAGATCAGCACTGATAGATAAAATTAGTGAAACACAGAACCAAGATCAGAAACTAAAAGAGATGGTAAATAAACCAGGATACATCAGAGATGGTCAAGGGATAATTAGATTTCAAAACAGAATATGCATACCGGAGAATGAAGAAATTAAAAGTGAGTTATTGAAGGAAGGACACAAATCTCAGTATTCGATTCATCCTGGAAGCTCTAAAATGTATCAGGATCTGAAAAAGCAATTTTGGTGGCATGGAATGAAAAAGGACATAGCAGAATTTGTGAGTAAATGTCTAACATGTCAACAAATAAAAGCTGAGCACCAGAAGCCAGCAGGGCCTATGCAACTCATTGAAATTCCAATATGGAAATGGGAGCAGATAACTATGGACTTCGTAATGGGTTTGCCAAAGACAAGGAAGAAGCATGATGCTATTTGGGTGATTGTGGATAGATTAACTAAATCGGCTCATTTTCTAGCAATTACAAAGACACAATCATTAGAAGATTTGGCTCAATTGTATATAAAGGAAATAGTGAGACTTCATGGAATTCCTTTGTCGATAATTTCAGATAGAGATCCAAGATTCACTGCTAGATTTTGGAAAAGTCTTCAAGCAGCCATGGGTACACAATTAAAATTCAGTTCAGCATATCATCCACAAACCGATGGCCAATCAGAAAGAACTATACGAACACTCGAAGATATGCTAAGAGCATGTAGTTTGGAATGGCGTGGTAGCTGGGATGATTACCTACCCTTGATTGAGTTTGCATACAATAATAGTTACCATACAAGTATTGGAATGGCACCATATGAGGCATTATATGGTAGACCCTGTAGATCACCCCTCTGTTGGGCAGAAGTGGGAGAAAAGAATCTCATTGGGCCAGAATTAATTCAGAACTGCTCAGAGAAAATCAAATTAATCAGGAAAAGATTGCTAATAGCTCAAGACAGACAGAAGAAGTATGCTGATAGAAGAAGAAGGCCACTGGAGTTTAACATAGGTGATCATGTATTTCTAAAGATCTCTCCAACCAAAGGTACCATGAGATTTGGAAAGAAAGGAAAACTCAGTCCAAGATATGTAGGACCTTTTGAGATATTACAAAGAATAGGGGAAGTAGCATACCAATTAGCTCTTCCGCCCTCTTGGTCACACATTCATAATGTATTTCACATATCTATGTTGAGGAAATACATAATGGACCCCTCTCATGTAATCAGTTATGAAGAAGTGGAAATACAACCGGATTTAACCGTTCAAGAGGAACCAGTGAAAATATTGGACAGGAAAGAACGAGTCCTCAGAAACAAAGCAGTTCCTATGGTGAAGATCTTGTGGAAAAGCGCGTTCATCGAAGAAGAAACGTGGGAATTGGAGCAAGAAATGAAAGAAAAGTATCCACAGCTATTCGGTAAGTAAATTTTGCCAATTTCGAGGACGAAATTTATTTTAACAGGGGGAGAAATGTAATACCCCCAGATTTTAAATACCATGTTTTACTTAGAAATTCTTGTTTATGCAAACCGATTAGGTTTAAATTGTGATATTTAGGATTAAGGGTATGTTTAAGATACTTTATCATACCCCGGTACTACTTTCGGTCGTGCGCACCCCGACAGGGCGACACCGGAAAACTGTAACGAAAATAAAATTTAAGAACACCATAATTCTTAGAAAATTATGGAGATATTAAAATGCAATTATTCGGAATTTTTGACGCACAGATTTTGAGATTAAGTCGACGCAACTATTTTTGGGGTGATTTTTCACCCAGTGTAAAATAAATTCTAAAAATTAAACTAAAATCATGATAATTTGTAAAATCATCATATTAGTCTATGTTTGAAATTTCAAGTTAAACGGATATCATTAGGACATCTAAATATGAAGATCTTTGGCCCAGATGATTTATGGGCTATTTACGGCAGGGATTTCTTTTGGGTTTTTCCTGGAGTTACGTGTAAGGCTTATGAGAAGCCAACACACATTAGGATAAGGTTTAGCCAAGGAGTGGGGCTATCATTAAGGTTACTTACGTGTAACCAAAGAGTTTGTTGCATGAGATAGGTGGCCTCACATGGTTTAGGAAGGCTTACACCAAGACACGTCCATGGCTAACGTGCCCAATTTGCAAGGGAACTTGGGAGCTATATAAGCTTCCCAACACCCATCGTATACATCTTTTCCAACACTCTTGTTCTTTCTAGTTCTGTTGTTGCTGTGGTTTCAAGCCTGGTGTTGGTAAATTGTGGTTGGGGTTGTATGCCTTGGAGCCATTTTTGCTGGAGGTGTAGCTGCCGAAGTCCCTGTTTCAGCAATCTTCTTATTTCCTCATCTTGTTACTGTATTGATCTCTAAACTAAGAAGAAGAAGAAGAACTTTTGTTCTTTTTCAGATCAGGTAGGTTCTCACCTTTCCCTTGAACTTCTAGTCTCTACTCATGTTGAAAGAATTTAGCTTCATACGAGTTGCTTTTGGAGCATGCTAATCAGTCTCGGTTAAGTTCGTACACGAGGTTGTTATCTCAGATTCTTTTGTTTGATTCCCTAAATTAACTTTGGAAGTATGTGATTACCAAAGAGGAGTCTCCACTCCTTTCACACATTAAGTAGGTTTCTAGCTTCTTCTTCCATCCATGATCCAAGTTTAAGTTATCAAGTTTTGCTAAAAATTTCGATATCCTAGAATATTGTGATTTTCTTTCCATTCGGATGTTCGTACCTCAAACCTTGATTAGGAACATTAGATATCTTGTGTTTTAGTGATCATATTTTAATAATCTCCCAATAATCCATTACTATCAAGACCACACTTCCAACAATATACTATGTTTAGTTTTCAGCTAGACAAGTTTGAATTGCAAACCTCTCATTTTGTCTCGCTTGTTCGGTTTATAAACCACTGTGAGAACCATGTTTAGACTCTTCTATTTGATATACATCATGCCTTGACTCATAGGTTCCATGGTTAGCATGATTAGAGTGCATTCAAAGTCATTTTTGAGTGAGCAACAAGCGGCTGTCGACAGACAACCCATAGCTGTCGACAGACCAGTTTTCCTGAACTCGGGATAACTGGGACTGTGTGCATCTGTCGACAGCCATATGGTTGCTGTCGACAGATACACACAGTCCAGAAAATTAGAGTTCTGTCTGCCGTCGTCTGTCGACAGCACCTTCTTGGCTGTCGACAAATGCATTGCTGATTTGGATTTCTGCACTCTTTCTTGTCCAAATTCATGCTAAAACTTCATCCTAAAAGCCAAGGAAGTTACCCTCTCATTTACCTTGATATTTACTGTCATAGTACTTCAAAGTTCACCCACTTTGGGTACCTTAACTTTCCTTGAATTGTTTCTAAAGTTGTCAATTACGAATAGTACTCCGATTGAGTCTATTCTTCGATATTCGGTAATTGAGGTTGTAAAACTTGACCACTTAAGAGTTCATATGTTTGAACACCTTATGAGATATGAATACTTGTGATGACAACTGTGTACCCTCATTTTCTTGGGTTTTATGTGATTTAAATCTTCCGAAGTTGTCAGCTTTGAGTCATCACCTTGTCTCAACTAATTGTCTTTCTTATTTTCTTGAACTCTGAACTACTTTGTCACCAAGATATTTGTATTAATCATAAATCAAATCTCCCTTTGGATTTCTCATTTCCGTTATGCTCATGAAAAGAAATTTATGATTTGAAGACAGTGCTCTCTTCAAAAGAGGGTTTAGGATCACATGTGGTAGCACCAGCCACTTGTGATCAGCTGAGGGCGACAGTTTGTAGGTAAATCCAAGTCAATGGACTGACGATGGTGGGTAATAAACCCCGTTCTTGCGCAATGAACAAGATCTAAGGTGCTGGAATCGCCTAGGCACTGAGGATGGTATATTACGTCTATATAGTAACCTCTTGAGAGCAGTGATGCCTGTCGAATTTGTTTCCAAATTAAGTTATGGTCTGAATTCTGAAAGACAAATGTGACTTTTATTCTGTGATTTGTTGGAGCTCATTATGAAATCAATTTGAGCTATATGTTTCTGTTAAGTATGAAATTCATGAGCAATTATGTTTGTTCCACATATGCACTATTTGAATAATCATTCAGTTCTGCAAATTGATACTTCTACTCTATGTTTACTTATACCTACTGAGTCCTTTCGACTCATGCCTTTGTTTCCTTCAACCCTTTCAGATTGAAGGTATGTATAATCTCAGCTACATGTGAATCCTATTTCCGCTGCGGATGACGAAGAAATGAAGAAGAATAATGTAGTTTTAGTAGTTTCTTTTAGTTGATAATGTATTAAGTTAGAAAGAGAGAAGCTTGACTTTTGTAAATAATGAATGTTAGTACTTTGAGACCTTATGTATTGTAATATGTTCCAAGTTACCTTTGTGGAATGGTTTGCCAGTTTTGTGCAAAGCGCGGATATATCTACCCATAACGAAAATTTGTGGCGTAACCCCTCTTCCGGTCAAAGGTTATGTATGTGTTTGTGTGATGTCGGAGGAGGGTGTTACAGTAGCAGTTCCTCAAAATCAGAAGACAGAAAATATTCGTCGAATATTATCAATGCAGATCTCAATAAAATAGAGACTAGAAATCAACATCTCTAAAAATATCTGGACTTTTTTGTACATCTATTTACGAAGCACCCCCTCTAACAAAGACCTATAATTAATTTGCTCATTAAGATGTTATAAAATTAAAACACTTGGGAAACAATGTCATGTCAACATCACAATTCGATTACATACAACATACAAGTGCACATCAATTTTGGCGATAGGTGGACACCTTGATTTAAGACATCTATAATAATAGGTGATATGGTTAGTCCTGACTTGCCCCTCGGATGCTCTTAGGAGATGATTACAATTGACTCAGGTGACAAATAGAAAGGGGGAATAATTGCTCAAGAGAAACTCTTATTGCCCGGGCGTCGGGGATGGCCCGCGCCAGTAGCATCCCCAGGCACGCAATGCGGGGCACGTCCCGCACTGTTGGGTGCGGGCCACCCCCGATGCCCGGGCAAATCATTTGCCCGGCGCGCCCGGGCACAAAACACTTTTCATTGCTCAACGCATCTTGATGCCTCCTCGACCTACAAGATAGGAAACCTCAAAAGTGATGATCTACGACGGTCAAGTCAACAAGGGGAAGACTTTTTGCCCAAGCAAAAAGTTAGAGGGTTTAAGTGAAGAGAGGAAGTTGGCTGTACCCTAGAGCAATACATGACCTCTCTTTACCAACAATTATTGATCTCATCTCGGAGGTGACCCTAAGTGAGAGGAAACCGTAAGTTCTAATATGAGATTAGCCTTCCCCTAGGGAATCCTTGGTAGGGGTGAACACGGTTCGGTTTGGTTCGGTTCACCCCATTTTTTGGGTGAACCGAAACCGAACTGAAATACTGTTCAAACCGAACCGAACCGAACCGGTTCGGTTCGGTTTAAACTGAAGTTTAATTCCAAAATATACACAAACGCTTGTCAGTTGTGGTGGTCAAGGCGTTGGCCCCTATACCTATTAGTTATGGGTTCGATTCTCATTTTGGACAAAACAGACTCACTTTTAAACATTTTTTTTCCTATAAAAATCGATGGCGGAAGAGATAAATCGAACCCGCCTCACCGCCCTGACAAGGAGCCTTGCTTACCAACCGGCCTATTTAACGTACACACTATATATATAATCGATTTATTTCGGTTCCACAATGTGGAACCGAACTGAACCAGTTAGATGCCCAACCCGAACTGAACCGGTCGGTTCAGTTCGGTTTTTCGGGTTTGACCAAATTATGAACACCCCTAATCCTTGGCCCTACTTCCCCCTCTTCTAGGTCCTTAGTGGACCTATTTGGGCCGAGCTCAAGGGGCGGCCAGAGGCTCAATCAATAGAGTTGCAAATGGATTATGATAATTCACAATCAAACTCATCTATAACCCATCATCATTATCCGATCCAATCCATATATTACAAGAACAACAATTTATCTAGCACCGTGTGAGAGCAGATGCGAAATAAATGCTTACCTGAGTTTTAAATATTTTCCCATACATTAGTATACGAACTATAATCTATAGCATGTTTGATAATTAGATAAGTTATCTACAAGATGGATATCTGTTGATAAGATAATCTCTGATGGCGGCCCCTAACTTTGGTACAATATTTAGAGATACGATAATTTTATGTCACATCGATCACTTTATGTCATATTAAGGTCATTAATGAGATAATTTCATATCACATCAGGATCATTAATGAAATTTATCTCTAATTTAACCTATTTTGAGCCCCTTATAATTCAGATAACTTTATCAATTAAAAAATGAGAGTTATATTTATCACTAATAAGTGCTGAGATCTGATAAACTATCTAATTTACTAAAACGACCGAAAAGTTATCAAGACTGACAAATTTCTTTTATCAGATATTATCAGGACTTATTTGATTCTCAAACCTATCCTAAATTTCAACGCGGCCCCCTCCCTCTCTTCTGGTTCTGGATTAGGAATGGTTTTCACGTTTCTCTTTTTCTTTTCTTCTAGTAGGGCGCGGGGGTGGTCTTAGAATGTGGACCGCGTCTTACTAGATTTGAACATTTAACTCATATTTATGTTGCCGTGTAGATGGATTTTTAATCTTTAAAACCTTGAAACTATATAGATATGAACCAACGTTACTTTTGCTGAAAGGCCATTCATGAGTAAACGTCATCTTGTGGTTTTGTACTCCGGTTAATTACGGTGAGGTTCTCGCCTCAGCAACATGCTCTCGCATTTCAGCTTGAAAGAAACCCTACCAGCCTCAGTACAAATTCGTAATGGGACGAAATTTAGTTTCCAATGAATTCAAGTCAAAGTGATAAGAGGAAGTACTCGAAAACCTATGTTTGATATTTGGATAGACTGGGGATAGAGTGATGTTATCCTCAAAATTTTGAGGATAACATCACTCTATCCCCAGTCTATCCAAATACCAAACATAGAGGATCACGGGAGGAGTCGTGTTCGACCCCGAAGATCGAATGATAATTCAAAATCCTCCGAACTTTAGCTCATTTATCAGCTCTAACAATGATCCCATTAACAATGGAGTACTACATACCTAAATCCACCAAAAAAACAGAACAGTGTATATGAATAGGAGGATAACATTTACATTGTTCCTGGCCGTAATTGGTGAAGATGGGGTTCCGACAGCTAACTAGCCAATGAATTGGCCCATCAATGGGGAACAACCTCCGGTTATGGTCGCCCAAGGAAGCAGGAATGGCAAGAGACAGACGAAGAATTTGTTGGTAATAAAGCTACACATTTTTCATGTTTCGTCACATATCCTTCAGTTGTTCAAGTTCTTCATCATTGACAACTGTGGTAC
This sequence comes from Colocasia esculenta, assembly GCA_014218235.1. Classification (NCBI taxonomy): domain Eukaryota; kingdom Viridiplantae; phylum Streptophyta; class Magnoliopsida; order Alismatales; family Araceae; genus Colocasia; species Colocasia esculenta. The sequence continues at coordinate 767,859 of CM024760.1, read as the reverse complement.
TCTCGACCGCTGAGGCAGAGGAAAATTGCCAGACAGAAACACAGTTTTCGTCGCCTGCAAAAGAGGGGGGGTGGGGGGGGTGAGAATCATTCAGGAGGAATATATGGAGACCAGCCCCAGATATGAAAGTTCAGATGTAATACATATGATTAGGTTACCAATTCCACAGCGGAGTACAGCTGAAACGGGAGCACAGGTTTATATTCAGGGAAACCAGGAGGCAGTTTCCTTATCTGAGACTCATTATTCCATTTCAAACACTAGGCTTGGCAACATCTCTCTTCATTTATTGGAAGGCATGCAACAGATCCAAAACCATGAAGAGCAGATCTTGAAACATGGCACAAACTAAATGAATTATCTCTCATGGACTACAAAAAGATTCAATGGTGTGCAAATGTCAACTTCTACGAGAAAAATTGAAAAGATAGAATGCCTATTCTCGAAGATCACCACTATCAAGTATTGCTAGTGTCAAAAGCCTACTACCTTATATATTGGGAACCATGCCCATCCTGGTTCAGGTAGCTTTATAACACCACCAGCGATCAGACTCTAGATTTTGGTAGGAGTATCAGAAGAGAGAACCAGTTCAATAATAACCAATCAAAAGGACAGGAATTTCAAATATGTTAGGTGGGTGTAAGTCACCAGTTTAGCCAAAGTACGTATTTTGGAGTTTAGCTTACATTTCTGTAAGAGTCCGGTTCCTCTCAATACATGGGAGGACTAGACTCCATCAATATTAGAGGGACTTTTGCGAAAAAAAGTCTTTTTCTCAAAACTTTTCATGTTTCGATTTGAGTTTTTTTTTCGTAGAACACAGGCGGTCCCACCAAAAGTCCCTCTAATACTGATGAAGTCCGGTCCTCCCATGTACTGAGAGGAACCGGACGCTTTCTGTAAGGAAACTCTCCACGTCACAAGATACATTGTTTGCAGGCAGTAGGCAAAGTTGAATATCACGACAGGGCATGATGCAAAATGTAGACATCTTTTAGCTAGGAGACGCCAAACCACCTCCAAAGCCAAAAACAAAAAGAAAAGCAAAAAAAAGCCTGCAGCACTGCCAGAAATGAAACTTGCAAATGATTGGTGGATGAGCATAAACAAGTTGTGAAATGAACAAAATCTTATTTTATTACCTTTCAATTCAAAGTTTCCCTCAAAGCTTTCGGGCATACTAAATCTTCGGTTCCCTGACGAAGTGACCGCCAGACAAAGAGAAGGATGGAAAGAGAAACCATTTATGGTATCTGAAAAAAAACAACTCAGAACAGAGAAAAACTAAAGTAGGAAGAAACAACAAATTTCAGTGCCAAAAGTTCACAGCAACACACCATGTGCAGCTTGAAAACCAGACACCCACTGCCCTGTTTGAAGGTCATATATATGGACAAGACCATCCTGTCAACATTATGAAAACAAATAACATAGAACATAAAACATCCAATCAAAATAGGCCTAAATTAACAGATTGAAGATAATTAATACATAATACCTGACCGCCTGTACCTAGGTGTCTACCACAAGGTTCAATGTCAAAAGAGATACGCTGATTCGTAGACTCTGATGATCTGTATAACCTGAGCACAGGGAGTAATGAGAAAATGTAGGCACTTCAAACATGTTTGTGTTGTTCAACCAACATAACTCTGCTTATGATAGCGAAATGTATTAATTAAAGATGTATGTAGAAACCACACAATCAAGCGCATAGTGATTCATTATCCCAAATAACCTTGTAAGACAGAATTTTATCCCAAAATTAATATATAATCCAAGGAATATCCCACAAAAGTTCCCAGAAGCGGCTAACAACTCATGATTAATGATTCTAACTTGTCTATTCATTTTTTATTTTTTCTCTGTATTTCTCCCCAATCTTATAGTAGTAGGATTACTAATGATCCCAAAGGAAGTGTTTGTCTACCAGCGTTCATCCAAGCAAAAAATTATGCACTTACTTGTACAACACACCAGCAGTGTTTCGTACGTCCCAGCATAAAATATAAGGATCCTACACGCAAAAATGTAGCCAATGAACAATTTGTAACAAAAGAAACCATCAGCCATCACCAAAAGTTTCAAAAAATACTGAACATTTGAACCACCTAGTACATACTCCAATATGTTCACTTAGGTCCTTGCCTAATCAGACAAATCCTCAGCAGAGTCAGCAGGTATGAGGCCATCAAAAGGCCACAGATATACTACTCAACCCACTACCATTAACCCATGATTTCACTAATTTTCTTATCAACTATGCTCCTCCTACATCCATTTTCTTGCTCTTTTCCCTACGTTTAATCTCTTGCAACACAGGCTTCCCACCAAAAAAAAAATAAAGAAAAAGGTCATATTTACATGAGGAATAGCTCAACTCATGGATCACTCCCAATAGCTCATTAACCGGATTGCAAAGTGTCAAGCTTGAAAGAAACAAAAAAGATCAATAAGAACAATGGGAACGCATTTCAGCATTTTTTTTTAATTTATGTTATGAAGTTGGAGCAAAACATGAAGAGAAATCTAACTACCAACATGCTTCTATCCATTTCATTTTGATGTTCAAGACTAATATTGAAAAGAACAAGATACATTAACAATATTAAGTACCTTTCGACCACCAGTATACAAAAAATTTCCATCTTTCGAGAATTGGACCTGAGACACAATTAAAAGTTCTTAGTTAGCCTATCAATGCACAAAAATAATAATCAACATTTCCACAGTCAAACTGACCTGTGTAACCCCACCTTGTTGACCATGTAAAACAAATAAAAGTTCCATATTGTCTTCAGTAAATATTGCAGTAGCCTGACAATAAGAACCCACAGCAAGTAGACCATTGTTTGTAGGAGAGAAGGCAATTGAAGATATAATTCCTGAAATAGTAAAAAAGAAGAACCTAGAAAAAGGTCCTGCTTGAAAAATGATATAAAGGTAACCATATTGAATAAGCTACCACCATAACTCTTCAGAGAAAATATTACATAAGTTCACAAATATTTTATCATTTAGTTCATCTTATCAACTTGTGAATCTTCAGTTAACTCAAACAAAAAAAACTGTTGGTTACACTAGATTCATGACAGGTCAGCGACAAAAATCTTCAAATCATCAGCTAACTCAAACAAAAAAAACTGCAATCAAGCAACCGAAATATGAATGAAATCACAAACGGGGATGCTTGAACAGAATTCACCCTGACTATGGCTTAATTCACCAAAAGAAATATCCAAAAGTTGAAGAAATAATTCAGAGAATTTAGAGAACCATTATGGCCCATGGGTTTTTGGGTTTGGTCCTCATTGAGCATCACCATGCAAGATGTGGTGGGTCATCGGATCTGGCTTGTGGAGGACTAGCAACATGGGATAAACCAGGCATCCTAGGTTACTTACACCTCCCAGATACTTAAACATTCTAATGCTCTTGAATAACTCCTAGACCCCACAATTGAGAAAGTAAATATTATCTGTCCAACTAGCTGAAGCAGAGAGGGGCGAACTGCGGATGCTCCACATCATAATGGTCTACCAATACGAGCCAGGGGTATCCTCAGGATTTAAAAGACTAGATTAAAACTCAATGTAGTCTTAGTTAGGACTCCATTGGATGTGATACAATCACATAATCTACTTCAATTTTTTTCAAAAACTTGATGGTTACAATACTTGAAGCTGTGCGGGATATCAAACCATAGACATGCTTGGTAGGATAGTTTAGAAATTAGAACTTGGAAGAGCTACATTGACTTACTTTCAGAATAAGAGTTAAACGCAGTATCCATAGGGCACATATCCTGATAAGCTAATGGCACACTAATCAGGATAAAATAACTGAAGAACCAATTTTTTATATCATAAGAACCTCATAAGCCATATTCCTGATAAGCTGATGGGTCGCAATAAGGATAAAAGAGCTCCAGGACTAAATTTGTATACCATAAGAACTTCAGTTTTTAATATTTTGCTAACCACACAATAAAGATTGAAATGAAAATTTTGGTTCTCTTTTTTACTTACAATGTTACATATCATAGATGGGGTCAGCAAAGTAAAGAAATACCAGATATCCCATCATCGCCTTTAAGTGTAGGATGGTGCTCAAAATCTCGACCAGGGCGGTGAACATCAAACACCCTAAGACATTTATTGTATCCAGCAAATAACCTATGAAGAAAAGGTGAATAAAATCTCTCAGAAAATGACATAATAAATAGACTAAATAATGTGCATCTTCATGAAAAAGTAAACATGAGAAAAGGACTAACATCAAGAACTAAGAAGAAAACCTGAATTGAACCCACATACTTAGTCCCAGATGCATTGAAAGCAACTGATAGAGCAGCAGTTATCTCGTCGACGGCATCATATGCTCTATAAGTGCCTCTAAGCTGCAGAACATCAAATAACACTTTGAGAATTATACTAATGCTCCGAAAAACAATAGAGATTAGATAAAAATGGCACCCTATCCGGAATATCTTCAGTGGAAATCGCCCCTTACATGCCCTGAGGAGGCGTCCCACAGGTGTATAGGATGGTCCCTGGTGGTAGTCGCAAAAACACAAGTTGTCGGGTCTGAAACAACATCAACAGAGAATTTATCATCACAGCACATCTCAGGCATCAAAATCCATCGGAAGCTGCAAATTTGGACACCAGAAGAAAGATAACCACCTGAAACAGACATGTATGGGTACCAACAGAAATCATAGACCGACTCCCCCTCGCTCACGGTCAGACTCGACGCAAAAGAATCTGAAGAAAGGATAACAGGGAAAAGCTGTCAAAACCCTAGAAAACTCACATCAAGACATTGAAACAACAAGAACCATCATGAGGTAAACTGAATTGCGGCAACTCACACCTTCACCGTCAACTTGAGCATCCGGAACCACGCTACCGCTCGCTACATCTGAAGGCCTGATGAAAGAGAGGAAATGGAGGAACACACATCGTACCAGAATTACCAGACGGAGTAAAGAATCGAACGGGGCAGGAAAGCGAGTAGACTCACAGGTAGAAGAGGCGTAGAGTGTCGTCATCGGCGCTGGTGAGGAAGCAGGAGCCATCAGGGGACCACTTCGCCCCCTTGAGGAAACTGTTGCCGCCGCCGGGGGGCTGCTCTTGGCGCCGGTGCGAAACTGGTTGTAGAAATGGTAAACCCTTCTCGGGAGGAGGTCGAATCGGAACTGCGGCCAAGGGAGGTGGTAGCTGTCGTCTGGCTGGTCGACGGTGGCGTCGATGGTGATTTCTCCGTCTTCCAGGTCCGGAGACGGCGTCCGATGTTGGTCCTCCACTTCTGCTTCAAGCACCGCCGCAGCTGATACCGCCGCCTGAGCTACTTCCATAGAGACGAAGGGCGGAGGCGAAGAAGGGGAAACCGAGGTGTGGTCGCGGTGATGGTGGGAGAAGGACCACTGCTCCCAAGTTTGAAGTCTGAAGTCTGAAGGAATTGAGCTGGGGTTTTGAGCGGGTTTTCGCCCGTCTTGGAAGCGGAAGGGAGGGACTAACAGACGTTGATCGAACGGGTAGGTCCAGAGATTTAAAGAGAAATATTTTTTTTTGATAACGAGGAAATTTCGGCCCGTGTGATTTTGTAGGCTCAAAGATTGGTGTTCGTGAACTCTAAGATTAGGACTTGGCAGCTCTTACTTTTCGTGTATCCGTATTGCCCTTACCCTATTTAATCGAAAAAACTCTGAATTTACACACCTCGAGAATTGCATATAAATCAAATAAATCCCCCCCCAAAAATCGAACTCGGGACCTCTTATTTTTAAGCAAGAGTTCTAACCGATCGACCCAACCGGGATCCTCTAAAGAGAAATATTTAATATACAAGTCGATACTTAGGGTCTATTAGAACAGGGAAATTTACGATGATAAGACACACAAGATTAAAAATAGATTGATTTAAAATAAAAAAGTATATCAGGAGTCTTTTACTATGATCGTATACCTGTGAAATTTAAAAAAAACAAATTTATAAAACGGTTGTGAGGTTTACTTTATTATATGATACAAAATATTAGACAATATGAAAAAAATACATTAATAAAATATACGTAACAGAGATAAAAATGTTGAGATAGATGTGTGATAAAATTAAAAAATATAATATTAAGAATGAACACTTCCACTTAAGAATAGCTCTAATTCATAGAAAAATTAGAGAAAATATATTCAAGTGGCTTTAAACATGTGTGTTGTCGCTCTAATTTGGTGTCGATTAAAAAATCCAATCAAATCTTAATAACTGTCAATAAAAAAAACTAGAGAAAAATTTCAAATGAGATGCTGCAATGTTATTAAAAGGACTTAGATTTTTAAATTTAAATATTAATATAATACTTGATATAAATATTTAATAAAAATAAATTTATGTAACCGACTCCAAATAATGAGATAAGATTATGACGATAATTTAGTATATACAAGTATATTTATCGTAATTATTAAGTGATGTGAGGATGCCACTATATTATTAATAGAGAAACACTTATTGCGAGAGGAGATGCACTACCCCCACTTACAAAAGTGGGCCGTCATTGGACGGCTCAAAAGCTACGCAGACAAGGTACTCGTGTGGCATCTCAGGGCACTCCTTCAGATATCACCATGACACCATAATTGTTTATAAATATAAAATTTAAAATATCATTCTTATAATTTAAGAATACCAACGAAACTTTTAATAATAACTTAATCTCCTAAATTTATTCATAAATTATGGTTTAAAAATATTGATTGAAATTTTATAATAATGAATTTAGACTCATAGATACTAATTTTAGACTAAAAAATTTTCTTTGCATAAAACCTATAGATTTTTAATAGATATTTCCGCTCATAAATGATAATTTTAGATTAAAAAATAATCAATTTAGATTAAAATATTTATCACTCGTCCGTAATTCATCACCGCCCATCGTCACCTATCAACCCACATAGCAGTGCTACGTGATGGGGTCAAATAAACCTTCATATCATCATTCAAGTGAAGCCACTATACTCACATGCAACAAGTCCATATCAAGATTAAATCTCTGCATATGGATGGTTTTAAAATGCAATGCAACAACAGTTGAAGATGAAATGGATGGATGAAAAGGCAGATGGCCCCATGCTTTAATGTCTTTAATTCTTCATTTTTTAAATATTTTTTGTTTTATTTAATTATTTGTCTCATTAATTTAGTTATTGCCAAAATTTAGGCCACTAGGACTTGTTTCAATTGTATTTCTTGCATCTATTGTGGTCTTGGAAGTGCTGGCAGCTAAACTGTGTACACTAGGTGGTGTTCAGGGATAGGACCTGCCAAGTATTAACTCTCGATATACAAACTTTGAGCATGGAGAGAGAAAACCATGGATGAGAAAGACAGACACACATACATAAATCGAGCCCTTTTCGTGTCTGTTTAATTTCGTGTAGGCACAGAAATCGCCACTGGAGGAAAAACCCGGACTTACGGAGGAAAGGGAGGAATCCAACAGTTTTATTTCTAATACACTTCTTTAACGATGTGATTTTATGTGTAGGAGAAATAACATCAGCAGAGTAAGTGCACACGCATTGCAGAGAGCACTGACATCATCCGGTAAGTAACATCAGAAGCGCACACGCATTCGGGCCATGGCCATCCACTAGGACTGCAAACGGGTCGGGTTCGAAATCGGAAACACAGATTTTTCGATTCCGATAACCGAAATATGGTTCCAATTTCGATTCCGATAAGAATGATTAATTCCAATTCTGTTCCGATTCCGATAATATTACCGGAACCGAAATTTCGATAAAGTAAAATTTTTACCATAATTTTACTTTGAATTTATGATAATTTATCGAAAAAATCGATACCAATACCGATTCCGATTATTTTTTCAATTTCGATTATGATAATTTATCGGAATATCGGATAACGATTCCGATAACTATCGGTATCATTTTCTGATTCCGAAATCGATAATTTTATCGGAATCGAGGGTCGGAATATCGAAATATTGGATTCGTTTACACCCCTACCATGCACTGAGTTTGAGCTGTTCCGCCACACACACAGAAGGACGAGCTTGGGATGAGGACCCGTCCTTCATTCCAAGGCCTGTGCGTCCAAGAAGACGAGATCTCTTTCCGGGTGTGAAGAAGCTGGGATCCCGATTCTTCACATCAAGACCTCATCGGGGTGAGCCTTGAGAACGACTACAGAAAACTAAGAACGACTACAGAAAACTAAGGACCATGGTGGGTGGAAAGGAAGATGGGAGAGAATGGAGATGGAGGTAGGACTGCGTCATGTGCGTGAGATGATAACGCAAATAAGCTAAACCGCCAAGCCACTTGACCAGGGAGGCAGGGAGGGTCTCCTAATCCACCTCCCAAAGATGTCCAGGAGGCCAAGCACTTAAGACAGCATCAACTGCTCCAACACAGGCAGCTGGGAACATGTTTGGACAAGGGAAGTAGACAAGAAAATTCCGAGAACAAAGGAAAAAAGAACATAAACCTCGACACCCCAATGAAGAAAGCACTTGGGAGGGTTGGATTGGGAGGATAGGAAAGTGAAGAGATTGTGCCATGTCTAACACTCTCTCTCTCTCTCCTGATCTTCCCCAGCTTGGCTTGTTGCATGACCCCCAGCTTCCACTAACATCCGAAGCTCCCCTACCCTTTCTTTCATCTTCTTTCTTTCTATTAGCATAGTCAATAAAAACCAATCTTGTTATAGTTTTCAAAGAGTACACTTCGATGCAAGGTATCCTCCTAGTCCCAAATGTGATGAATGACAAAGAGGCTGTTGTCCCCTCAGCTGATCTTCGTTGAGCATAAAGGCCATTACCTCGAAGAAAGACACTGAATCAAGTTCACCCTTCATCATCTACATATCGAAGTTAATGCTTCCATAACACAAAGATTGAGATTTCTGTTCATAATATAAACAACTGTAGAGTGTAGAAGGGGACTCCAATGTACACCATCAGCCATCAACCCAAAAAAAAAAAAAACATGGCCTTTCGGGAACCACTTCACCAGTTGGGTAAGTCAAACATAAGTGTTAACTATGTGCAGATAGCCTAACCCTACACTAGTAGAGAAAATATAAACCAGATAGAAAGATCTTACCTTGCAAAAAAGATGCCCTCACTATTCCCAACCAAGTGTGTTGCACATCCAACCCTGTGTCAATCAGAAAGAGCCAGCTTCTGAGGAGGATGCTTTGATGGCTGCTGCTTCCTCTATTTGTCCGGCGGAGTCGAACGGCCCCCGTAGCCTCCGGGCCTCCACCATTTAGGAACAGGCAATGAGAAGCCCCCCTTCGCAAGCGCCTCAAAGGGATCAACTTTTTCCGGTGTCTGGTTCGGCCTATTGGAAAATTTGAGTAAGGCTTCAATGAAGCCGGATAGGGAGACCGCGTCGCTGCGCACCACCGATGGAGACGTCGCCTCCCTGCGCGCACTGGGCGGCGGAGGCCCTTCAACAGGAAACGTCACGCTCGGAGAAGGACGCCCACTCGCACCGCCCTTGTTCAGGCCCTGCTCCTTCACACCGGCGGCGTCCGCAGAGGAGGGTGTTCTGGCGCATAAAGATGAAGAAGCGCTCGGAGAATGAGAAACGGCGCCTGCTACGGGGGCTTTGCCCTTTGCCATCTGATCCACCTGCAGTGGAGGTCGGCTTGGCCGAAGGCGGGTGCCGCGCTCATATCCAGCGCGCCCGTCTCCCCAATTGTCGGGGCACAAAATGGAAGGCGGCAGGTTTCGGCGCCTGGGAACGCCACCATCGGCAGACGGCGGTCGATCCCCACAGCAGGCATGTCGCCGGTGGAAGTCACGCCGGCGCCCGAGGAGGATGTGCCGACAGGGGGATCAACAGGACCTGGATTCACACAGGCCTTCTTGCCCATCGAGGACCGGTCGTCTGCAGCTTGAGATCGAGAACGAGATGGATGAGAGGGATCGGCTCTCCCTCTCTTCAAACCCGCAAGTTTATCTTTCTCACCCTCGACTGGCGCCGCCGGAGTCGCAGCGGCGGCCACAGGAAGGCAGCTTGGATGGGTCTCCGCGGGGGGCGGCATTGCCTCGGGGCTCTCCTTGGCCGCTTCCCGTGTCCCGGAAGGACACTGCGTCCTCCCCGCTCGATTCCCCTCCTCCTGCGGTTGGAGCAGGTGGGGGCGCCTGGGGCCCAGCCTCATGTAGTAATCTGTGAGGGCGAGCTCCGCCGCCTCGGCGTCGGTGTAGGGAGGGCGGCGACTAGGGTGGTGTGAATTTTCGAAGCCGAAGATGCAGTAGAGGATGTGGTTGGTGAGGGCTCGCTTGTCGCGGGGGAGATTGGCGGGGTTCAGCTTCTCTTGCCGGAGGAAGGGGGCGTTGCGGAGGAGTTCTTCCTGGGAGTGGCTGAGGCGGCCGCACTCCTCCAGAATGAAGTCGAAGGGGTCAGACTGAGGAGGAGAAGGAGGCTGGGAGGAAGAGGAAGGAGCGGAAGAGGGGCCGCCGCCGCATCTGGCCGTCACCGGCGACATGGCCACCACCCGCCCTTGTCGCTGAGATCTTTGTTGCGAGACAGGAAAAAGGGGGAATTTTTGGTGAGTAGATACTAGATACACCCCAGGTCCCCAAGTTTACCGCTCTTCTCTTATAAACATAATATAATATAATTATATTTAATTACGGATATTATGAGAAATTTGCTTCTTATTATTAAAAAAATATTTAATACACATCCGTTAATTTTATGTAAAATAAACATATCGAATGACGGTGTGTCATTTCAATTTTTTTAGATTAAAAAAAATAAGATGAGAGATATATTAAATGCTGCCATCTATAAAGTGACACACTTTTGATGTGCCCATTTTATACATATCAAAAAATATACAATAAATTCATTCTCTATTGTTAATTATTAAAGATATAATTTGATAAGAAAATTATTATTGTTAATTATTCGACCCACCTCTTCTAATGTGATGGTATAACGTGCTTCTAATGTGATGGTATAACGTTATGGCAAGAAATCTGAATAGCGCTGATCTGTTAGTGTCCTTAACAGAGTCCATAAGTTCATATAAAATCATAATAGGGTTCAGCTCTTCTTTGCTTCAGAAATTATATTTAAAAGTTACTTTCACACGAACCAAGCTTACTCTATTTTTATACATTAGTGTAATAATATATATGCATTCACTTTCGATTTATTTCATATCAGAGACCACCACATGCCTTGTCCATCAAGTTTTGCTCCACAGACACGGTGTACAACTCTCGAGCCCTGGCTCTCTCAAATGTTATCTATATTATTATAATAAGATATTCATATTTTTATCAAAATTCACAAATAACTTTTTTATCTCACTCATTTAATATAATTATTTTAAGAAAACAAATCTTTCAATTAAAGTTGTGTAGAAATTTTCTAAAATCGACATGTTAAATCTTGCATAATTTTTTTTAAAAAAATTATAATTTTATACCATTAAAAAAGACTATCCGTTGTTGTTTTTAAAATCTTGTTAAATTTTTAAAATAAATCTAAAAATACTAATGATAAGGCTTATTTGTAATTTCATACCACTAAAAAATGATTATATAAAATAGTTTTATATCACTTTATAATTTTTTAAATCTTATTAATATATATATTAAGATATATTAATATATTAAAAATATTTAAATCTAAAAAAATTTCGTGCATAGCACGGATAGTCATCTAGTTTTAAAAAGGAAACGTGAGATCAGCACACTGAAAGTGGGTGTGCCGAGTGGAGAAGGGAGTTAATGCCGCCGCCACCTGTTAGGCGCCTCTGTGCACCAAGTCAGGCTCTTTTAATTAGAAAAGGGGGGTTTTTCCATAAAAATTAGTATTACATAAAAGAGTTATAAATATATTATTATTAAATATAAGTTATATCTTCGTAATTAACTTCTGTTTGAAGTTGTATTATTTTTATTAGTTTAATATTTTTTGACCAAAATTTATTTTTTTAAAAATTTTGAGAATGAGACTTAAAAGCTCGAGCCGTTTCACTCGTAGGCAAATAAGAGGTTCCTTTTCGTGATTTTTTTTTACAATAAAAGACAGCTATTTTTTATTTATCAAGAATAGGTTTAAGAAAACAATAGGAGGTGCACGCAACAGTCTTCACCTCTAAACAGATAAATGGATTCCATTCAATATATATATGGATTTCAGTTCGCAAAGTGCCATAAGGATTCACTGTCATAAGGATTCACTCTCATAAGGATTCACTGCTATAAGGATTCACTCTCATAAGGATTCACTGCTATAAGGATTCACTCTCACATCGATTTGGTCCCATAACGATTTGATAAGTGACTCTCACATCGATTTGGTCCCATAACGATTTGATAAGTGACTTTCATATCGATTTGGTCCCATAACGATTTGATAAGTGACTCCACATCGATTTGCTCTCATAACGATTCGCTCTCATAAGGATTCGATAAGTGACTCTCATAAGGATTCCTTTGTAACTCACACAGACTCCTTTGTAAAAACATGGATTCCTTTGTAAAACATGGATTCCTTTGTAACTCTCATAAGGATTTGATAAGTGAAACATGGATTCCTTTGTAAAACACAGACTCCTTTGTAAAAACATGGACTCCTTTGTAAAACATGGATTCCTTTGTAACTCTCATAAGGATTTGATAAGTGAAACATGGATTCCTTTGTAAAACACAGACTTCTTTGTAAAAACATAGATTTCCTTTATATTTCAAAGTGCCTTTTGGCATCTAGTGAAAAAGTCAATATTCTTGATTTGCGTAATCCTCTATCTTTCTGACAGGAGATCTTTTTGCTTATCTTTCTAGATCTCTTCTCTCCTGCCAACAAAAGAGAGATTACTTACCACTTCTGGGTGGCATCAGGAAACATAAAGGTATGAGCCTTTTTGACAGAAACACTATTTTATCTAAACACTTTTTTCTATGCTTGCAGACCTCGTAGACCACAAATTATCAGAAGAAAGAGAAGATGAGCAACGGCTAGAACTCCAACGGATTTATTCAAATTGCTCATATAAAAGATGAAGCAAGGCTGAAGAAGAAGCAAGAGCTTTCCTGAAGATTTTTCAAGAGTGTACAACCAGTGAGGAACCTGAACTCCAAATACACTCAAAGAAAAAGAGAGAAAGAGCCTGAGCCCAAGAAGAAGTGTTCAAGCATCTGAAGCACTGAAGCATTCAAGCTCCTTCTCCTCTCTTCTCTCTCTCTCTGTCTCTGTGCATCTTGTAAATCTGGGGGAGAGAGTCTTTTGCTGAGAGTTCTTGTAGTTGGTTTTTATTTGTTCCAACTCTCAGCTTTGTTCTTTCTTTTCTAAGAAAGACTTCTGTCCAGCTGTAGGACTGTATACAGTGTCTAACCCAGCTAGGGGTTTGTGTCTAGCAGAACCGCACTGGGGTTTGTACCAAGAGGTTGGCTTCTTTACCTGTAAGAGAAGTGGGCTGCCTTCTTGCCCGGGAAAGAGAAGAAGACCAGCTGGGGTGCTGGGTGTTGTAGTGTCCTTAAGGGGGACTGTACCCTTGGTTAGTGAAATCCCAAGAGGTTGCTTGGGGACTGGACGTAGGACTTCCATGTGGGAAGGGCCGAACCAGGATAAATCTCTTGTGTTATTTGTGTGATTGTTTATTTGCTTCCGCACTGCTACTCTTCATCACACTAAACTAACCAAACCTTCAAGTGTTAATTTCTGTGTTTAAGTTTCTATTTCAGATCTCAGAAAACCTATTCACCCCCCCTCTAGGTTAGCTTGCTGCCGTACCAAAAGGGCCAACAAGTGGTATCAGAGCGGGTCTCTGATCATTCAAAGAAGATCCAACGATCTTAGAGTAAAGATCCATGGCAGCTCAAGGATATGTTGAAGGTCAATCAGTCACCAGACCTCCATTCTTTGATGGAGAGGACTACCAATATTGGAAGATGCGAATGGAATGCTTCATTCGAGGCACAGACTTCGATCTGTGGCAGGTAATAGAGGTAGGTGATTTTGTTGTTGTTCCTGTTCCAGGCACTACTGCTATTACAATAGCTGATAAAAATAAACTATCTTTAAACTTTAAAGCTAAGAACTATTTATGTTGTGCTTTATCCAAAAAGGAATTTAGTAGAGTATCTGCATGCAAATCTGCTAAAGAAATTTGGGATAAACTGCAGATAACTTATGAAGGAACGGATAAAGTGAAACAAACTAGAATAGATATTCTTGTTTCACAATATGAACAATTTAAAATGCTTTCAAGCGAAAACATTACTACTATGTATAATAGATTTTCAAGCATAGTAGTAGGCTTAAATTCTCTTGGTAAAACTCTTTCCAATGAAGAAACCGTTAGAAAAATACTTAGGTCTTTAACCGTTTCATGGACACCTAAAGTAACCGCTATTGAAGAAGCCCATGACTTAACCAAATTGTCAATTGATAATTTAATAGGTTCTCTCATGGCACATGAAATAAATATGGAGCGATTGTCTGAAAGCTCATCTAAAAGAAATGTACTAATGCTCTTAAGGTTGTAGCTGCTCCTTCCACTTCTTCTTCTAGCTCCAAAAATGCAGATTCTGAAGACAGTGACGTAGATGAAGTACTGTCCAAGCTTCAGAAAATTCTCAAGAAGAAGAAAAATGGATCAAGAAGGTTTCAAAAGAAAGAGAGAAAAGAAAAAGAACCAGTCTGCTATGAATGCAGAAAACCTGGACATCTAAGACCAGATTGTCCTAAACTAAAGAAGATTGGTCAACCAGAAAAGTCCAAAAAGAAGCACAAGAAATTCAAAAGAAAAGCTATGGCGGCTGCTTGGGAAAATGAAGAGACCACATGCTCAGAATCATCAAGCTCAGAATCAGAGAAAGAGCAGGTAAATCTAGCCCTCATGGTAGAACTAGATGAGGTACATCCTAACTCATCTTTTGATTCTTGCACAGATTCAGGATCAGAATCTGAAGACTTAGAAGAAGTATTTAATGAACTATATGAAAAACATAAAAATGTTGTAAAAGAATTAAAGAATCTAAAAAACAACACTATTTGCTTAGAAAACACCAATTCGGATCTTAAATCTGAATTGGAGCAACTAGAAAAACAATTAAAGGATAGTAAAGATAATAATTCTCTTTTGAATGAAAATTTAAGGAGCACGGATAATGAAAAAGTAGAGTTGGAAGAAAAAGTGAAAACTCTAACTGAAGAAAATTTTTATTTAAAAGAATCAGTTAGGAAATTAACGAAAGGAAAAACATCTCTAGCCCTATGCTTAAAAGGATCAAAATCTGGAAATGACAAACAAGGGCTTGGTTATACACCTCCAGAAAAAGGAAAACAAGTAATAAACTCAGGAAAATATCCTTTACCAAAATTTGTAAAAGAAACCAAAATGCCTCAGAAAAAGGAACCTGAAACAACCAAGCTTTATCAAAAGAAAAAGGTTTCTAAAAATTATGTTCAAATCATGCATCACAAAGGCAATAAGAACTGCAAAACAAATTATATTCATTGCTGCTCTCATTGCAATAAACTAGGACACACTGTGAACACCTGCACAACTAAGCACCTAGTTTGGATACCTAAAGGCTATTTTTATGCATCTAATCATCAAGGACCCAAAAAGATTTGGGTACCTACTTCTGAGTAGTTTATTTGCAGGTTAGCCTTGGAGCATCAAAAACCAAGGATGCTCAAGGCAGGAGTGACTGCAGACTCTTCATTCAAATCACATCTGAAGAAAGAGTAGTCACAAAAATTGAATTGGTCTTCATTACTAATAATTATTTACAAGTTTCATTCAGGTGGAGTCTCTCACTCAGGGGGAGCACAGACTAAGGGGGAGTTATTCATTTATGTCAATCATTGTTGAACCCCTCAATGGTAAGAATTTCTTTCACAAAGGGGAGAGAATGCAATGGTAAGAACCTTCCTTTTTGGTTTGTGACAAAAAGGGGGAGAGTATGCATGGTATGCTTTATCTGTGAATTTTCTGTATTTTCTATGCTTTACGTATTTTTGTCAGAAAATTCTCATAAATTTTGTCATCACCAAAAAGGGGGAGATTGTTGAACCACTCTTATATTTTACCTTTTTATTTTGGTGATAATAAAATTTATGTTTAATTAATTATTATTAAAAATATTTAATATTATGTTTTTCTTAATAAATATAAATTTACATGATTAATTGAATATTAAATGTATTTATTAGCATGATTTTTCTAATAATAAATTAAATATCATGATTTTCTAATAAATATAATTTTATGACATTATTCTATAATGATTTGCACTAAACAGATAAATGGATTCCATTCAATATATATATGGATTTCAGTTCGCAAAGTGCCATAAGGATTCACTGTCATAAGGATTCACTCTCATAAGGATTCACTGCTATAAGGATTCACTCTCATAAGGATTCACTGCTATAAGGATTCACTCTCACATCGATTTGGTCCCATAACGATTTGATAAGTGACTCTCACATCGATTTGGTCCCATAACGATTTGATAAGTGACTTTCATATCGATTTGGTCCCATAACGATTTGATAAGTGACTCCACATCGATTTGCTCTCATAACGATTCGCTCTCATAAGGATTCGATAAGTGACTCTCATAAGGATTCCTTTGTAACTCACACAGACTCCTTTGTAAAAACATGGATTCCTTTGTAAAACATGGATTCCTTTGTAACTCTCATAAGGATTTGATAAGTGAAACATGGATTCCTTTGTAAAACACAGACTCCTTTGTAAAAACATGGACTCCTTTGTAAAACATGGATTCCTTTGTAACTCTCATAAGGATTTGATAAGTGAAACATGGATTCCTTTGTAAAACACAGACTTCTTTGTAAAAACATAGATTTCCTTTATATTTCAAAGTGCCTTTTGGCATCTAGTGAAAAAGTCAATATTCTTGATTTGCGTAATCCTCTATCTTTCTGACAGGAGATCTTTTTGCTTATCTTTCTAGATCTCTTCTCTCCTGCCAACAAAAGAGAGATTACTTACCACTTCTGGGTGGCATCAGGAAACATAAAGGTATGAGCCTTTTTGACAGAAACACTATTTTATCTAAACACTTTTTTCTATGCTTGCAGACCTCGTAGACCACAAATTATCAGAAGAAAGAGAAGATGAGCAACGGCTAGAACTCCAACGGATTTATTCAAATTGCTCATATAAAAGATGAAGCAAGGCTGAAGAAGAAGCAAGAGCTTTCCTGAAGATTTTTTTCAAGAGTGTACAACCAGTGAGGAACCTGAACTCCAAATACACTCAAAGAAAAAGAGAGAAAGAGCCTGAGCCCAAGAAGAAGTGTTCAAGCATCTGAAGCACTGAAGCATTCAAGCTCCTTCTCCTCTCTTCTCTCTCTCTCTGTCTCTGTGCATCTTGTAAATCTGGGGGAGAGAGTCTTTTGCTGAGAGTTCTTGTAGTTGGTTTTTATTTGTTCCAACTCTCAGCTTTGTTCTTTCTTTTCTAAGAAAGACTTCTGTCCAGCTGTAGGACTGTATACAGTGTCTAACCCAGCTAGGGGTTTGTGTCTAGCAGAACCGCACTGGGGTTTGTACCAAGAGGTTGGCTTCTTTACCTGTAAGAGAAGTGGGCTGCCTTCTTGCCCGGGAAAGAGAAGAAGACCAGCTGGGGTGCTGGGTGTTGTAGTGTCCTTAAGGGGGACTGTACCCTTGGTTAGTGAAATCCCAAGAGGTTGCTTGGGGACTGGACGTAAGACTTCCATGTGGGAAGGGCCGAACCAGAATAAATCTCTTGTGTTATTTGTGTGATTGTTTATTTGCTTCCGCACTGCTACTCTTCATCACACTAAACTAACCAAACCTTCAAGTGTTAATTTCTGTGTTTAAGTTTCTATTTCAGATCTCAGAAAACCTATTCACCCCCCCTCTAGGTTAGCTTGCTGCCGTACCAAAAGGGCCAACAAAGGAGATTTCAAAACAAACTTGTTTGCTACCATTATCAGTCCAATTTGTACAGAAGTCAACATCAAGAATGCATCATCGAGGTTGATTCTTTGATAATCAATTCAATCTTCTTTTCTTTTTCTATTTTGGTTAAAAAGCCAAAGGTGGCTGAAATATTTTATTAATAAACAGATATTACAACTAGAGGCACAACTTAATACAGATCAAAAATAGAATAAAGCTATCTAAAATTCCATAGATGATCTATCTCATGAATGAGTTCGCCGAAGAATAGTCCGAGGATGTAAACCCAGTCGTCGTGAACAAAGCTCCATATTTTCTTCATCCGATTCTATTTTAGATGTTTCTTGATCAAATCTAAAATCAGGCATGAAAATATTCTTAGTTTTAACAAGGTCAGCAACGGACGAAAATTTCATCCACAAATCTAAAGTTGGTACTTGAATTGACATATTTATAGCATCTATCGAACGCACAGGGCTAGGAGGACGTTCTCGATTGATCGGTAAGAAAATCCTAACACTCCCTTTACGAGTTGGACGTGAGATTCGATGTCCAGAAGACGACTCACGAGAAGGGGGATTGGAGTTCACTCCCATAGTTGACTTCACCAGGATGGTTAGGGACTGACGCACCACCTGTGTAAATATCATGGGAGTAATTTTCTATGCAATAGTGGGATCCGCAACGACAACCATCTTAGAAAGATTTTCCTCCACCTACACATCATTCTCAACATGCAAAGCATGCACATCATAATCAATTCAATCTTCTCGATGTGACTCAATCCAAATAAAGGAATTTGAGGGATGAGAGAGTGAAGTGTGGAGTTGGACTACGTCGCAATGACATATGTTCTCATCTTTTATCTGTTGATCTTCTCTTGATAGCAATGAAGTTTGATGCAATAAATTAGATTTTTCTTTATATGTCTCATAATATGAAATCCATTACCATACGTGCAGTAGGAGATAGATAGGTGCAACTGAAGGATAAATATTCATCTTGTATAATTGATTCTTATAAGAAGAGATGGTTTGAAAAAATGGATGAAGAGAAATGGCACTACTTGTGTACGTATCTTTGTCTCAAATACATAATTGTTACTTTCTTTTCTTGAAACGCAAATATATAACAAGTCAAGTGGTAGCATACCTCTGGTGATCTAAGATTCTTTTTCTTAGCTAATTTCATCAGCTTCTGTGTATGTATCCTTCTGAATGATGATTTTTTTTTTTTTGCATATAATTAACCAGTCTTATGAATGCATATATCATCACATGAAGATGCATGGTGAGGACTTATCTACTTGATCGGAAGAGCCTGTAGATTTCTGAAACTGTTTCATTTGAGGTTTTCATTTTCTTGTTGTTTATTGTCGTTAGAACATTAATGTAAACGAGATTATGATATCTCCCGTGGCATTAGAGTACGTACTTCTCTTATTAATTTTAGTCTACAGCCCATACCCACCAGAAACCAAAATTGTAGAAATAATGATAAATCCAATTAATTAGGTGGTAGAGAGTGTTGAAGCTCCAAACTCTAATTGAAAACTTGGGTATTAAGTTGAGAGAATTTTCTACATATATAAAGATGAAACTCTCATAAAAATTTTAATGTGAGATTATGGGTAAGGATAAGTATTTATATAAAAAAACGATCTATAATGAGTAAACCTACTTTAACACTATGTTAAAAGTTTAAAACTAAAAAAAAAAACTTAGACATTAAGGGGAGAGAATTTTCTAAGTATATAGAGAGATATATAGAGGTAAAACTCTCAACAATTTTAAATATATGATTAAACCACAATAGAGAAAATCGGGTATTAACTAAGAGAGAGGGGACAAAAAGAAAAAGAGAACATGATGAAGCATAGACAGATTCACACTCAGCATCTACTAGGAACCCATGAAGTAACTTGCACATAACAAGACAAGAAGAACACCTTCCTTACACCTACCTACCTAGACAGCCAAAAAAGCAGTATGCGTTGTAGTTGCCCACTTAACGCTTGCTTGCACACCCAACTCACCACCACCATCTTTCTTCACCCCTTTGTTGGATCCAACTTTGAGGACCCAAAAGCAGGAAGAAAAGAGGTGTAAAGCCTCCTTGTGTTGCCTTGGCCCCCAAGGTATGATGGCAATCTCCACGTACGTACTTGGGTTTTATAACTCCGGCATCATCAGATGTTCTTGGACATTCAGAAGCACCAAACTCTCGATCCCAATTAAGTACCAGCTAGCTGTCCGACTGCTTAGCTAGCTCCCACCTGATAAAGTTTCTTCCTTTGCGTCCCTCCCTTCCCAATCGATGGCCGCTGATGTGTGTTCGTCGAGGAGCCCCAGCTTCGAGAGGGCCTGCAGGGAGATCCACGACACATGGGGCAGGCTGAATCATCTGTGTGAAGCTCTGGCCAGACGCACCGCCGGCGAGAGGAGACAGATAAGGGAGGTGTACAAGGCCATGTACGGAGAGGACCTCGTCGAACGCCTCCACAGAGACCATGCCGCCAACCCAGATAACGAGGTGATCAGCTTGTTTAGCTAGCTAGTGTTGACGAAAGATAGCTGTTATAGAGACGTAGGCCATATGATCCCACTGCTCAATCGAAACGTCAGCTTGTGCAGATCCTGACAAATTAGATCGTCTCTAGATCTCATCATGTTTCTGCTCCATATGCGCATGTCTCTGAAATCCTACGACCCGCGCAGATGGCTGGTGCCGTGTGCATGTGGATGCTCGACCCACTCGAGCGGGACGCGGTGGTCGCGAGGAGAGCATTGGAATGCATGGATACCCAGTACAGGGCCCTGGTCGAGATCTACGCGTGCAGGAAGTCCAACCAGCTCTTCTACATCAATCGAGCTTACCAGGCAAGGTTCAAGAGGAGCCTGGACCAGGACATCATCTCTCAGCCTTCTCACTCTTACCAGAGGGTACGTAATTAATTAAGCAGATCATCTGGTCATGATGCTTCCGGTAATTAATCTGCATCATCGTTCTTCCTCTTAACTTAGCCCTGAAGCAGTAATCGATATCGACCCGTGGGATGTTACATCTAGATTAATGTTATCGGTTTAATTATATATATATCTATATAGTAGTACTGATGCTAGCTAGTAACAGTAGCGAGGTTTTTCGGTTTTGCGACGATCCAGATCCTGGTTGCGCTTGCCGCGTCTCACAAGTCTCACAGCACAGACGTGAGCCAGCACATAGCCAAATGTGATGCGAAGAGATTGTACGAAGCGGGCAAGGGAGGAACAGGGGCGGCCGTCGACGAGCCGGTCGTCCTCGAGCTGTTCAGTAAGAGGAGCATTTCACAACTCAGGCAAGCCTTTTCCCGCTACAAACAGATTTATGGGCACACCTACACAAAGGTAATAGAAAGGTTATATATATGAACAAACCGGAAGCACTCTTCACATATATATATATATATATATATATATATATATATATATATATATATATATATATATATATATATGTACCCTGTTCACCTGTTGCACATATATACAGTACTAATTCTCACACCCTCCTCTTAATTTGTTTGTAGTCACTGAAGAAGGAACCATGTGGAGAGTTCCAGGACGCCTTGAGACTTGTTGTCAAGTGCGTGTGTGATCCTCCCAAGTACTTCTCAAAGGTTAATTGCAAGCGTCCGTACTTTTCGATCTTTCTAAGGTCTATATTCCCAGTCTAAATTATATCTCGAGGTTTCGTCCATTAATTTCAGGTGCTGTACATGAGCATGAAAGGAACGATAGCTGACAGGAGTGCCCTCTCCCGGGTGATCATTGGCAGAGCCGAGGTGGACATGAAGGAGATAAAAGATGCCTTCGAGAACAAATATGGCATGAAGTTACAAGGAGCCATACGTGAGAACATTCAGAATAAAGACCTGCAAAGCTTCCTCTTGTCCTTGACGACCTCCTCTATGTGACGGTCTACGAACCCTGCTTCACTAATCTGTGTTTCATTTCGTACGGAGAAGAGAGGAAGAAAGTACGCATGCAAGCTTACTCGGGAATGTTTTTTTTTTTGATAGGGAATGTGAGGAGTGGGTGCATATATGTTCGAACTCTTACGCTCCTATAGCCCCCTCTTTTTGGCAGGGGAGACAACCATGCATCCTGTTAACGTGGTTCTTACTTGAGGAACTCTCTTTGGTAGACAAAAAAAGAGTGGTTTTCCCGCTATGTAGGGTAGAAATAAAAAATTACGAAATTTAATACAGTAAATTCGATTTGACCTTTAGCATCATGCCCCGTTGGCATCAACACTCACGTAAGAACATGTGACGAGCTAGGCGGAGGTAGTCGTCTTCTCTCTATCTCCGTGACGAGCTACGAGTTCTGTCAGTACAAGAGAAGGGATTAGAATTTTACATTTAAATTTATAATGTGTAAAACGATTTGCATTTTACATAGGGATCGAAACGTAAAATTTTATCCCACCTCTTTTATACTGACAGGATTCAGTCTTGCAATATATTTAGAGGATCTCCATTCCTCTCCATGTGGCTCAATGTGTTCTTGTTCGGCTGTTCCACCATAGCATTCTTACTTGACTGCCCAAAAGCAAGTATTTTTCTTTCAATGTAATAGATTTGGGCTCATTAAAGAGGATTCTAAAATTATATTCATTGTTAATTTGGCCTCCTAACACTGTTTGGCTTAGATTTTAGACTCAACTTAGAAGATTTTGAAGTTGCATCAACTCGGCCCATTAACCAAAATAGTACAAGAAATGTAGAACTCTTTATCCAGTGTGGCCATCTTCGATCCAGCTTCTCTTTTCTGCCTCCACAAGAAACATGGATCTTCTTGAACATGCTTCTGATGCCGATGCCACGTAGGACATTGAATTCCTGCACCTCAGACCATGGACAACTTATGAATTGACTAGGTGCTAACTTCGTATCTATCAAAAAAAAAAAAAAGAAGATGTCAACAAAGTTCAAATCAATGAATATCTTGCAGATCTAAGGAATCGAATTTTAGTAGATTCTTGCCACTTTCTCCCTCATTAATAGGCCTAGAGCAGGGAATTAAGCTCTAAAAGATTATAACCTTTATTCTTCCTCCCAATAGACCTGAAGTGCGGAATTGAACTCTATTGATTTATGGTTATATTCACTCTCCTCAAGACCCAACTTACATGTGATGTGCAGCAACTTATAAGGTAGTAGCCTCAAGTAGGGTTCGTTGAATCAACGAACCATGCTAAATGGATGATGGGGTGGTATGATCATAAGACAGAGACTGTACCGCATCGTATAACACCGAACTGTTTTATAAGTAGTCTGCCCATCCACCAAAATCAGCAATTGGATCCCTGACCTTTTTGCATCATTTTCTTCTTATTTGCTGAACTCCATGGGTGCTTCTGCAGCAACAATGGTGGGAAGAGCTCTCCCTTGCTGTCGTCGTTGTCGATCCTAAGGAGAGGGGATCGAAGGCTACACCCCACTACACCACCAACGCCACCACGACAGGTTCAGAAGGTGTGGGTGGCAGGAGCACATTTTTTCCTCCGCATGTGGTAGCTAGGTTCGACCGTAGATGGTGGATCGAGCAGGGGATCGAGGAGTCCTTGCAGGTGCCATGGCGCCTATGCTTCATGGTGGAGGGGGAGAGTCTCATGCACTGGCCACTATATATGACGATCTTAATTTCCCCACCCTCTCTCTACATCTCCATGCCTACCAACCCGATCATGTCGAGAGATCGGAAATCCCCAAACATAGTGGAGCATAGCCACATTGTATTAGTATGTTTTACGGCAGCCAACCTTACTCTCTAGCAAAAGGGCTCCCACCTTTAACCCCCTTAAAGTCGAAACCGGCCGGATCCTCTCAGTACTGTCGCACAGGTAGGAGCCCAGTCAATTTCGGTCCTTGTGTAAAATGTAAATTTTTTTACACATAATGGGTTAAAATGTAAAACTCCAATCCCCCTCTTTGTACTGACCGAAATCCTCTCTTATGCGGTACAGAGAGGATCCGGTTTCCTCAAAATGTTCTAATGTCATGTTGTGAATGTCTTGTCTGTATCCCAATGTCAACATGTCAAAAAAGAGAAATACTTAGTGCACATCTTG
Organism: Colocasia esculenta; assembly: GCA_014218235.1. Lineage (NCBI taxonomy): Eukaryota > Viridiplantae > Streptophyta > Magnoliopsida > Alismatales > Araceae > Colocasia > Colocasia esculenta. The sequence continues at coordinate 743,785 of CM024760.1, read as the reverse complement.
GTGTGCACAAAGTTGGGCACACCCACTAGGGGTGTGTCATTTGGCTTTGGGGTTGGGAAAAATGGGATGGAGAGATATTATAATCCCCCCCAAGACCAAATGGCACACCCCTAATGGGTGTGCCCACTTTAGTGCACACCTTGGTGTGCAGTAAGTATTTCTCGCCAAAAGATAACATGATGTACTTCCAGAGCGTAAGGGACACATTTGAGATTGGACTGATATAATCTAGAGATCTTGGTTGGCTCATTTGGAAGCTCTTCGGATCAACTTCTTTGAAGATGATTTTAGATATTCAAGTCAAAATTGATAATTCTTTGCATGTCATCATCAACTAAGAGTTGCACTTGGACTAAAGTAATATGTACAAAATTTCCATGCATGAGGCATATATGTACAATAGTATTCCTTGTACCTAATTATGTTTATCCTAGCATTTCTCGTTTCTTGTGTTATGTAAGCCAAATACATTTAGAAGTGAAGAGGAGGAATCTTAGCTCTCTAGCCCAACTCGCAAGCCCAATTACTAAACTCATCTAAAAAGGTAAAACTGAAGTTCTCAAACAAAAGCCTGCGTATAGGAAGCCTAATATGCGCTCAGAGTACCTCATCCACTGTCCTAGAAGAAGGGCCCTTATCCTAACATTGATACCAAGAGGATAGCCCAGGCGATAGGAAAGCTCCCAAAATAATGTCTCGATATGTGTGAAGATTCATAAAAAGTTAGTTTCAGGCAGCGTTTGAGAGTCTTTATTGCAGCAATTTTGAGAGAAAAATCACGGATAAAATCTAAATGATTACCAAATAAAAATAGTCCACCTATGTTTGTGTGAAAGCGTTTTGAGCGCTGAAGAGAGAGATGGAGAGGACAAAAGTTCTCTTTCTATCTTTTGGAAATCGGTCTCTAAGTCGCTTTCTGAGGAGTTGATGCAGATTTTGCATCTAAAATGTCCAAAAACTCTTTATCCACTGTAACTTCTCACACAAAAGTAGAGGTAATATAGTAAAATGTCCCAAAAATCTCCATATACGTTACGGCTGTTCCAAATAAAAGACTTCAATTTTTAAAAGCATCATAACAATTTAGAGAGATGTCAAAAAATTTAAAAATTAATTTTTTAAAAATTCTATTTTTAAGACTTCTGTCCCAAACGGTGCCTAACTCACACGCCACAACTATCTCGATAGATCTTAACCTGGTAAAACTTCATCCAAGCAACCTATAGCCTAAAAGATGCATAGCCCAACACATCCTTAAGTCAGCAGAGTCTTACCTTGGTGGAAGTGTAGCGACATGCACCCTTATGTAATAAATTGGTCAGCAAATCTGAAAAATGGAGCCTCGAAGTCACATAGATCAGTAACAACTACCTATGTCAAGTACCACTCCATACTTGCGCCAGAGGTATGGCCTATGTTTCCTCGAGAACTTTGATATCAATGCTAGGACTTGATGAGCGCATGGAGGGACGACTTGAGGGCATCCCACATGGTGGCATGATGTGGTTTGCGTACGACTGACAAAAACCAATTATATCTTGCGTATGAAGAGATTTGTCATGAGCAGGTCAGAGACCCACTACCATGGCCATATCTGCAAGCCACGTCACATGAAACTGGCAGAGAAATTTAATCACTATAAATCAAGCCCTCAAATTAGAGGTATGACCATCTGCACCTGCCACTGTGGAAAGTGATCTTGTATCATTCACCCTCTTACTCTACCTCTTATTTAGATTTAACTTAGACATCAAAAAGTTTTTCTTGAGATCATAATCCCGATGCCCCCTGATCCTTTTTTCTTCTCTCGTGGATCATTCTCTCGCTACAAAGAATTGCCGTCCAATTTTCTGAATTCCCAAAACCATCTAGCGGCCAGCAGGGAATCCGAGATCTACCCCCTCTAAGAAGATTGGACATGAAGTTATGTAATTCGAGTTCAGACCAAAAAATAAAATAAAATAATTATTAGAATTTATTTTCTAGGCCCACTTACAGTCACAAATTTCGATATCCCCAAAAAGTCAAGTTTTTATCTGACCATGCTTTGCACCCCACCCCGCATTTGGACAATGATTCAAGAAAATTACTCTAATGTCTTGTTCTTTCGAAATTTGATAAAGGTAGAAAAAATAGGCAATTTTTTTATTATCAAAGTAAACTACAACTAGAATCTTCTCATATCAAACTCCTCTTTGTTGTACGCCCTTCGTGTACATACTGGCTATATATAATCAACTTAATTGACCACAAGATCTGATCTAAGAATTCATACATTTTTTCAAATTTTAAGCAATAAAATTGATACAATTACAAAATAAATTAAGCCTGTTGACCTTTCCTTAATTAGGTGCCCATCTCCTAATGTTATTCTCTCTCCATCTTCTAGCTATGTGATCAGTAAGGTACTCATCATCTCCAAATTATGTCATCAATTCTATTATTCTACGCACTGTTTCAAAACTCTGATTAATTTCATTTATCATCGTTCGTACTAATGAGTTTTTTTTTTTCAATTAAATGGGCCTGAAACCGGCCTTTTATTGATAAGAGAAGTTAAAAAGAATTGGCAAAATTAAGGATGACGCCTAACTTTATTCGGAAAAACACGTAGACTTGACAGCCATTTGAAACACCTTCGTTTATGTATATGACAGTGCTATATGAAATATGGACAAAACTGAGAACTTAATTTTCATCATATATAATATATGTTTCTCCAACAAAAACAACTCAAGTTATGTTTTTGCACGTGAACAAAGATAAATAGAGGATGCTAGAATTTTTCACTTCACTTAAAAGTACGAAGTACGTGGAAGCCCCAAGAATTACTCCACGTTAATTATTGTTCAACAGAAAGATGAAAATTATAAGAAGGAACACATTGTGACAAGAACTGGAGACAATGTCTGTATGATAATTATTACAAACTCCCACATGGAGGAACAACTGGAAAGAAGAAAGTAATGAGAACATCCACTTGAAGAAACACTTAGAAGGAAGAAATTAATGAAAACATATATGCATATAGATGCAATTAAGCCTGATCATTTGGGGTTTGGGAGAGTGCACACTACCTCATAGAGGGAGTATGGTCTCACTCCACCGAGCCACCAAATTCGGGTGAGCACTTAAAACAATCACACCAACAATATGAGGCATGCATACCCCAGAATCAGCTTCTTGAAGTCCACGGTGACCATGGTTTGAAGATGATGTGTTTCTTGTTAGTCTCGTTCAGGTTCTCCCACCATTTTGCTCTGCAGTGATGTTCAACTTGAAGGACTTGCCCTCACTGTCAACTGGGGGTAGCGGAAGTGCTCGGAGCTTTGTGCACCCTCGAAGTTTAAGTGTTCGGAGGGATGGCAGGCACCCATCGCACACGTACCTCAGTTCTGGAAGATCCCACAAATACAGATAACTCAGTGTAGGGACAACTGTGCTCCCTACGGCCCCTCTCCCAAACACCTCACTCAACGTACCGCACGACTTGATCACCAACTCTTTAAGCTGTGGGAGGAGGATGTTGTGCGGAGTAGAGGAGAAGATGGTGATCATGCGTGGGCAGTTGTCGACATACACACTCCTCAGGCATGCAAACTCCCTGTTGGGCCGAAGCTGCCCCTATAGAGTGTTTCCAGTCTTATGAGATGGAAGAGATTAATGGTCTCTAGGTGGGCTAATTCAGAGGTGGGTTTGCCGTAGAAGACCGTCTCCATGCTTGGGCACTTGACCACCTTGCAGGTTCTTAGTTGCATTGGGTGAACAACCAGCAAGAGTTTGACAGAATCGTGGTTGCACAACTGAAGAGAATGCATGTTTGGGAGGACCCCTTCCATAGGGGATGTGAAAGGTGTTAAGACACCACAAATGTGCAGGTGTCTCCAACGTGAAGGAGGGTCATAATTGCAACAATATTGGTGATCCTTTTGGCCCCGTTTTATCTCTGGAAGGTTGAGGTTTTTATAGGGTGACAGTGGGTATTCTCTATAGAGCTGATAGTGATGATCATGAGGATAATGAGAGTAGTGATCATCCAGTACAATTGGTCTACGGATAGATTGTGGGTGTTGTTGCGGGTGCTTTGTGCATGGGTGAACATGGATGTGGAACTCTTGGAACGGTTGACTCCACAATGCATGGTCTTTACTTAACGACCTAAAGATTGAAACTTCTTGGACACATATTTGGAGGTGACCAGTACTATGGGGCGTTATGGTACAACATCCGCATTGGTCCCAATTTATGGTCGTAGGCATTCTTGTAAAATTTGGCCACGGGACAGCATAGAGGTGCTTCGTGTTGATGATGTCAAGGCGAGTGAATACTTTGCTCTTGTTGGTGTCTGACAAGTCTGGTAAAGATTCGATCTTGGTGCCTGAGAGATCAAGCACCTCAAGGTTCAGAAATGATTTGTAGTCGGTGAGTAACAATCGAAGGTTGGGCACCTGGCGAAAGGATGCCGTGGTCATCCCCAGTAGAGGACAACTTCTAATGTCGAGGATTTCCAAGTTAGGAAGGCCTTCATCTAAGAAAGGAGAGATTGTGTGCAGACTTGGACACATTTTAATGTCCAATAATCGAAGGTTGGTGAGGCATGTGAGGGAGGTTGGCAGAATATGGAGACCTTCTGAGAAAGAGAGGTCGAGGACGTGTAGGTTTGGCATGATCATCCCTGCCTGGAAGAAGTCATCTTGAATCCCTACTCGTAGTGGGTTCCCCGATAGGATGAGGGTAGAGAGGTTCTCATATTTTGTGGGAGAAATAATATTTGAGCTGGTGCCTTGGCGGCTGCTCAGTAGAATTGTTGCTGGTGGGTACTGCAGCCGCTCAATTTGGTTAGCTTGTAAGGAGACTCGGGTGATGCCTTGTTGGTCCCATAATCCCTCCATGCCTTGAGGGAGCTCTTTGAGACCCTCGTTGATTGCAACCAAGTATCGCCCCTTCTTGTTGATTCTGGAGGGAGGCGATTGACAGAATGTTGTAGCTATAGTACGGACCTTACTCTGCAGCTCGGACGGAAGCGTATGATTGTCTGTGAGCATGCTCCGTTGTCTGAACTTGTTGAGGAGAGGATTGAACATGTCGGAAGACGCCTTGGTAATCCGATTTGTTGCTGCCGATGCGGTCATGGTCGACAGAGGTAAAAGTCCCTCGCACCACCAGTGAGTGTGGAATGGAGTCGGATGTGTTTCGAAGAGTGTAGCGTACAAGAAGCACTCCATAATGGCATCCCCGGTAAATAGGAGTTGCTGCTGCTCTCGACAGAGTTCGTCGACCATCTCGTCGGCTTCGTGCTGCAACAGGTCCCACGCCTCTTCCTCTTCCAAAGCGGAGAAATCGCAAGAGACGGACGACCCAAATTCAGAACGGGCCGAGGGGACTATTACGTGCGGCGAGGGCTCATTGGGCCCTAGAGGGACCACAACCTTGAGCCGGCAATTGGGCCACACGAAAAAGCTGGGCCCGAAAACGACATCTCGATTGATCGTACGGCCAAAGTCCTGCTCGATAACCACCAAAGTTGCATGTTCTGGTAAGACGAGTGGCTCCCACCAATTCTCGAATGGCTGGCCTTCATCGTTTCTGACAGACTGCAACATCTCTTGGATCCTCCTCCCCATCTCGGTCTCATCTTCCTGCTTTGCCAGCCGTAATACATGGGCAAACACAGGACGTGGATCACTGCTACTGTTGTTGTTGTTTAATGTTGTTGTTGTTGCTGCAGTAGACAAGACATCACCACCTCCTTCGAACATATCCGCCACATGCCTCACAACCCTTCGTCTCCCCACCCTGTCCCATCCACCAACACACATCACCTCGAATCCTGGCCTTTTCAGACTATGCAAGATGGACAGACACAGTCCCGTGAATGATGGTGATAGCCAGCTGGATGCTTGCAGTGAATTAGCTCTACGACTATTACCACCTGCCATCTGCACATATATATAGATAGATAAATATAAATATAAATATATATATATATATTTATATGTGTGTTAGATTATATATTTCGAATGTATCTCATTGATATATATATATGGACGACAAAATTTTAATATATTTTTTATTATAATTAAAGTGTAACATGATTAAACATTAAATTCATGTGATATTTTTTAATAAAGAATGATAAAATGATAACCCAATTATTAGATACCACATAAATTTAATATCTAATTATATATTACTCGTAAGTGTAATATGAAAGTGCACTAAACATTTCTCATATATAGACACGTCACAAGTATTAATTTTATTTGCAATTCTCATATTTTACTTTTCAAAAATGCGTTCATATGTATCAATTTTTCTGTCTATAGCTACTCAACAATATTGCATGTTATTCGGTCTGCATGTGATCATGAGCCAATTCATGAACTTAGGATATATATGTATATATATTTAATCATGTCACCAAATTAAATAAAGAAAATTTATATATGATTTGATGTAAATTAATGCATTCTGATCACGTCGACGAAATCATGAAGTAGATGTATGGAACGCTAAAACCAATGCAAAGTATCCTGGACCCGAATGAATCTATGTATGTACAAAAGGGAGTACTATACATCAAATGACTTCATCTTAATTTTAGCAGTATTCAAGTACCTAGCTAGCTGGTACATATGGCTATACATATAAATATGTCATGGCAATTTTATAAGATCATCTAGCATTATGTGTGAATCAACCAAGGATCTGACCAAGAAATGCATTTGCGATCAATTAAAAAACTGATCAGCAACATATATAGAAATCTATATATAACAGAGATATATATGTAATTGGTGCATGCATGTGTAAACCATGCATTCAAAGGGAGAAGACCCATGCATGATGCAGCATATATAAATAAATATGAAAGGGCCTTACCTCTGACGTACGTTTTGGTAACGAAATAGAAGCGGCTCGATCGAGAACACACCGAGGAGAGAGAGAGAGAGAGAGAGAGAGAGCCCAGAAATGCCACCAGCTGTAAGTAATACGTTGCTATGTAGTACCGTCAGAACAACAAAATGAGCTGATCTATCCAAGCAGTACTGCAGGGTGCAAGCCAATGTTCATCTATATATATATAACATTAATCAGACTGCCCAAAGATGTAAGGCAGACGTGATGCTTTTCTTAACATGTTGTTGCACCCTAATTAAAGACCATATTACGCATCACATGCTTTCCCTCTTTGCTGGTCGATGGAGGACGGGGCTCTTCATATGTAGCTCATTCTTTTCTCCTTTTTCTTTAATTATATATTCTGTTTCAAAAAGAAAAGATGACAGTATCCTTCCCCTAGTGATCAAGCAAGCAGAGATGAATGTTCCTTCCTTCTTCAAGGTGTTCGAAGGAAAGGAGGAGGGTAAAGAGGGAAAAGATAAAGTTTGGGCTTTTGGACTAAAAAGCCCACTGAGAAAGCAATGGACTGAAAATTCGGCATTTGAGTTTCCTGGGCCGTGCTGTTATTCCTTTTTTTTTCCCCGCCATGTCGAGTTCTATCGAGTTATATATGTGTCCTGCATCCGATGAATGATTGAGCACTACCAAAGATCAAGCACATGTATATGTAATGGGTCAACTTACTATACAAGATCGTTATTGTTTAGGTCCTTTTAGCTAGATTGTACAACCCTCTATATTGATATTGTACTAATGCTGGTTATGATTATCATATACTTGACAATGTGTGATGCTTTTCTTAACATGTTGTTGCAGCCTAAAGAGCATATGCATTACTTGCTTTTCCCCTTCGCTGGTCGATGGAGGGCAGGCTCTTCATGTATAGCTTATTCTTTTATCATTTTTCTTTAATTACTCTTTTTCAAACAAAAAAGATGATATAAGAATATTATATATATATATATATGTTATAGTTTGTTGGATTGTCTTGAGATGGTGGATGATGCGAGTGTGCCAAAGGTGGATTTGTGAAAAGGAGACTAGTGGTCAATGGCTTTCTAGGGGTGGTTCTGTAGTGACCCAATCACGAGCCGTATAGGTGAAAAGGGCTATTTAGCAGGGCCAGTGTGGAGCCAGCCTTGTGTACGGGGGCTGGGGCTGGAATGAATCAGATTAGTCTCATATCAAAAATCAGGATAGTGTTACTGGGCCATAAGTGTAAAGTTGTGATCCACAACTCATGATACATTTTTTGATGTATCGGCTGAGTTCTTGCGAAGAACTCCGAACTTAAGCGTGCTTGGGTAGGAGTAGTCACGGGATAGGTGACCTTCTGGAAAGCCCAAGTACGTAGCCGATAAAATTGAGTAAGGATAAAACCGTGAGGCCGGAGGGCCAAAGCGGACAATACCTCACGAGGCTTAGATCAGGATGTTACAATATGATATCAGAATTGGACCTGTTCAGTACGATATGAGTTGGTTCGAGGACGAATCAGGCGGAAGCTGGTGGGCCTATGATGACCCAGTCACGAGCCATGTAGGTAGAAAGGGCTACTTGACAGGGCCAGTGTGGAGCGACCCTTATGTACAGGGGGTGGGGCAGGAATGAACTGGATTAGTCCCATATCGAAAATTAGCATAGTGTTACTGGGCCATAAGTGTAAAGTTGTGATCCATAACTCGTGAGGTGTCTTTGGTATATTTTATTCTTATTAAAATATTAATTTTTATTTTCAATTTTTTGTGGTTGAAAATCACATCCACAGATGGCAAGTGGCAGTTGATCGGGAGAAAATCCACTTCTTTGAGAGTAACAAGTAGCTAGAGAAGGATTGGGTAGACCACAAAGCTAAGCGAGTGGATCAAGAGACCGAACAAGTCAACCAAGAGTGACGGTGGTAAATCGACCAGGGAACTGGCACAAGAGCACGAGCTCTATGCAGCCCAAGCTAACAGATGGGTGGACCAAAAGTGGCATTCGTTGAGAGGATCCAAGAGCTTGTGACTGGGCTATAGGCTGCTAGTGAACTAGCCATGGTGGAGTTTAAAGGATCAGCTGGGTCTTGTCAAGCCCTAGAGGACACAACATAAGATAGTTACCAGCCTAGCTTTGACCATTGAGTGCGAAAGGGTTTGCTCAAGCCTTTGCTCGTGCAGTGACTCAGGCCCAAAGGTAAGTCGAAGTTGAGATGGTTTTTGAGAAAGCTCCAGGGTATGACTGGGAAGATGAGTCACAAAACCCACCTCTCTTGTCAAGGGGCTTAGTCCCGGCCAGTCCCCAGGCCGAGTTTACTGCTGAGGAGGGCAACGTCATCTTACCCCTCGACATTGCAGATCTAGAGGAAGCCTCGGTCGATGAAGCAAGCTAGGTTCCCCTCCTCCTTTCGTCAAGACAGTTCCCACACAGAGGGGGTTAGTGCCTATTGAGGTATCTACCTTAGGGGCCAGGGCTTAGCCGCTTCCAGGGACATCCAGTTGTCGAGTGCTGAGGAGGATGTCCAACCTATTGTCGAGGGGGAAGCCGTTCGAGATGCTCCTCCAAAAATCATCATTGACTAAGCTGCTCTTGTACTAGTTACTTTTGCTTGTTGTTTTTGGTATTGTGCCTCTTTTTCATGAAATTTACTTAATATGAAAAGTAATAGAAACACCTTTATTTTGGAAAACATGGTTTAGTACCTTGATGGTCACTAAAATCTCAAGTTGTACGATATATCTCTTAAAACATTGCTTCATGCTCTATGCGAATGTGTCTATTTTCTTCTAGTGTGCGTACTTAATCAGATGAGGCCACAACCACTTTAAATGTGATATAAATTTTTAAATGTGATACAAATTTTTTTTTGGAGAAAAGTTTATTGCACTTTTGTATTACACTTAAAGTGCAATATGACTAGGTAATAATCTATGTGGCACCACTCATATAGAGAGTAATAAAATGACAATCCAATTGTTGGATGCCACATGGACTATTGTCTAGTCATATTACACTTAAAGTGCAATACAAAAGTGCAGCTTTTCTCTTTTTTTTTTTGATAGAGAACAGAGTAATATATTATATTAGGGGAAAGATACAAGAGGACAACAAATGATCAAAAGAGGGATGGGCACAAAAGCTACTCCATAGCCTGCAAGGCATGGAGGTGGCATCCCACCTAACTTACAAGGTATGGAAGCCCACGACCTGAACTTACACTACATACAACAAAAGAAAAATAAAAAATAAGAACCTCCTACAAGCAGGACTGCTCCAGTTGAAAGAAGTTAGGCACGGCTTGGCGACGCCAGAAGAACTCTGAAAGTAGCGAAGGATCTAATCCAAGCTAATAGCCCATTCTCAAAGGAGAACATTGCTACCCACAAGTGTAGTAGACATAACACAAGTCGCTCGGATGACACACCCAAAAGAGGTGCATGGAAGATCCCCAGAACACGAGCGACGCAGACTTCTCCAAAGATCCAACTCAAGAGAAGGATTGAATGAGCCGACTGGAGGAACACCACCAGCCAAAGCTTGAAAGATCAGCAAGGACATCCATAACAGTCGAACCTGGAGTAAGATCACCCAAAAAAAACACACAAATAGCAACAACTACACCGAGGCAGAAACTCCACAAAAAACACCAAAAAGATCAAAAGCAGACTGGTGGGTAAGGAACAAGAAAGGATGTGGATTAACAATAGAAAAGGAGTTCAGATCCTCTCGCAACGCGGGAGGACCGAACTCAAAAAGTCACCAATATTTAGGTGACGCGTGGCCTGCCCTCTCCCCACTTTCGTCCCTCCTCCCCACTCCCGGTCACCCGGTTCCCCCCCCCCCCCCCACCCTTCCCACCTTCTCTCCCGGTTCCCCCCCCCCCCCCCCCCCCACGTTCTCTCCCTCCCAGTTACTGTTGCGCATTTGCGCAACAGTAACTACTCACCTTTTGTTTTTTTTTCTTAATTTTTAATTTTTATTTTAAAATCCGATTGTGAGACATATTATTTTTTATTTTTTAGTTTTTTTCTTAAATATAAAACAAATATCATTAAAAATAATATTAATGTCTGTCGGATTCAAGACTGTAACACTCTGAAAAATTTTAATAGTTGAAAAATATGAATAATATGGTTATTAGACCTCATTATTATTATGAGATACAAATAATTAATATCTGAAATTAATTGATACTAATAACAATACCTTAGTGCCGTACAGAGAGATGTGCGCTCCGACAGTGCGACACCGAAAAATTGTAACGAAAATAAAATTCGAGAACATCATAATTTCTAAAAAAATATGGTGACATCAGAAATATAAATATCTAGATTTGTTGACGTACAGATTTCGAAATTAAGTCGATGCAACTATTTTCCGGACGATTTTTCATCCAGTGCAAAATAAACTCTAAAAATTAAACTAAAATCACCATAATCTATAAAACTATTACATTAGCCTATTGCTGCAATTTTAACACAAATGTATATCATTTGAATGTGTTTTCAATAGGATCTTTGAGCCAACTGATTTTTAAGCTATTTACGGTAACCATTTTAACCAATTGTTTTTTTCCTTAGTTTTAAATTTTTATTCTAAAATCAGATTGTGAAAGATGTCATTTTTTATTTTATAGTTCTTTTAAATTTAAAAACAAATATCATTAAAAAATATAATATTGATGTCTATCTAGTTCGGGACTATAACGTCCTGAAAATTTTTAATAGTTGAAAATTATGAATAATATGGTCATTAGACCTCATTATTATTATGAGATTGAAATAATTAATATCTAGAATTAATTGATATTAATAAACATTATCTTAATGCCGTACAAAAAGATGTGCGCTCCGACATGGCGACACCGAAAGACTGTAACGAAAATAAAATCCGAGAACACCATAATGTTCAAAAAAAATTGGTGACATTCACATGCATATGGTTGCATTCACATGCACATGGTTGCATTCAGGTGCATATGTTGTATTCACGTGCATATAGTTGCATTCAAGTGTATATGGTTGCATTCAGGTGCATATGGTTGCATTCAGGTACATATAGTTGTATTCACGTGCATATGGTTGCATTCTGGTCTTATGGTTACATTCTGATGCATATGGTTGCATTCTGGTGCATATGGTTGCATTCTAGTGCTTATGGTTGCATTCTGGTGCTTATGGTTGTATTCTGATGCTTATGGTTGCATTCTAGAGCATATGGTTGCATTCTGGTGCTTATGGTTGCATTCAGGTGTTATGGTTGCATTCTAGTACTTATGATTGAATTCAGGTGCATATGGTTGCATTTATGTGCTTATGGTTGCATTCAGGTGCTTATGGTTGCATTCTGGTGCTTATGGTTGCATTCTGGTGCTTATTGTTGCATTCAGGTGCATATGGTTGCATTCAGGTGCTTATGGTTGCATTCTGGTGCTTATTGTTGTATTCTGGTGCTTATGGTTGCATTCTGGTGCTTATGGTTGCATTCAGGTACATATAGTTGCATTCAGGTTGCATTCAGGTGCATAAGACATGCAACCATAAGCACTAGAATGCAACCATATGCACATGAATACAACCATATGCACGTGAATGCAACCATAAGCACCTGAATGCAACCATAAGCACCTGAATGCAACCATATGCACCTGAATGCAACCATAAGCACCTGAATGCAACCATAAACACCTGAATGCAACCATATGCACCTGAATGTAACCATATACACATGAATTCAACCATAAGCACCATAATGTAACCATAAACACCTGAATGCAATCATAAGCACCATAATGCAACCATATGCATCAGAATGCAACCATAAGCATCAGAATGCAATCATAAGCACCAGAATGCAACCATAAGCACCAGAATGCAACCATATGCACCAGAATGCAACCATATGCATCAGAATGCAACTATAAGCACCAGAATGCAACCATATGCACGTGAATACAACCATATGTACCTGAATGCAACCTTATGCACCTGAATGCAACCATATACACTTGAATGCAACTATATGCACGTGAATACAACCATATGTACCTGAATGCAACCATATGCATGTGAATGCAACCATATGCACGTGAATGTCACCAAATTTTTTTGAACAATATGGTTGTATTCAGGTGCATATGTTGCATTCAGGTACATATGATTGCATTCAGGTGCTTATGGTTATATTCAGGTGCATATAGTTGTATTCAGGTGCATATGGTTGCATTCATGTGCTTATGGTTGCATTCAGATGCATATGGTTGCATTCTGGTGCTTATGGTTGCATTCAGGTGCATATGGTTGCATTCAGATGCTTATGGTTGCATTCAGTTGCATATGGTTGCAATCAGGTGCTTATGGTTGCATTCAGGTGCTTATGGTTGCATTCTGATGCATATGGTTGCATTCTGGTGCTTATGGTTGCATTCAGGTGTTCATGGTTACATTCTGGTGCTTATGGTTGCATTTAGGTGCATATGGTTGCATTTAGGTGCTTATGGTTGCATTCAGGTGGTTATGGTTGCATTCAAGTGCTTATGGTTACATTTGGTGCTTATGGTTGCATTCAGGTGCATATAGTTGCATTCAGATGCATATGGTTGCATTCAAGTGTTTATGGTTGCATTCTATTACTTATGGTTGCATTCAGGTGCTTATGGTTGCATTATGGTGCTTATGATTGCATTCTGGTGCTTATGATTGCATTCAGGTGCATATGGTTGCATTCAGGTGCTTATGGTTACATTCAGGTGCATATGGTTGCATTCATGTGCTTATGGTTGCATTCAGGTACTTATGGTTGCATACCTTATGCACCTGAATGCAACCATATGCAATGCAACCTGAATGCAACCATATGCACCTGAATGCAACCATAAGCACTTGAATGCAACCATAAGTACCTGAATGCAACCATAAGCACATGAATGCAACCATATGCACCTGAATGCAACCATAAGCACCTAAATGCAACCATATGCACCTGAATGCAACCATAAGCACCAGCCATAAGCACCTGAATGCAACTATATGCACCTGAATGGAACCATAAGCACCAGAATGCAACCATAAGCACCTGAATGCAACCATAAGCACATGAATGCAACCATAAACACCTGAATGCAACCATGAGCACCTAAATGCAATCATATGCACCTGAATTCAACCATAAGCACCATAATGCAACCATAAACACCAGAATGCAACCATATGCTCCAGAATGCAACCATAAGCACCAGAATGCAACCATAAACACCTGAATGCAACCATAAGCACCAGAATGCAACCATATGTACCAGAATGTAACCATATGCATCAGAATACAACCATAAGCACCAGAATGCAACCATATGTACGTGAATACAACCATATGTACCTGAATGCAACCATATGCACCTGAATGCAACCATATATACTTGAATGCAACTATATGCACGTGAATACAACATATGCACATGAATACAACCATATGCATGTGAATGCAACCATATGCACGTGAATGTCACCAAATTTTTTTGAACATTATGGTGTTCTCGGATTTTATTTTCGTTACAGTCTTTCGGTGTCGCTATGTGCGCACATCTTTTTGTACGGTATTAAGATAACGTTTATTAATATCAATTAATCCTAGATATTAATTATTTCAATCTCATAATAATAATGAGACCTAATAACCATGTTATTCATAATTTTCAACTATTAAAAATTTTCAGGACGTTACAGTCCCGAACTAGATAGATATCAATATTATATTTTTTAATGATATTTGTTTTTAAATTTAAAAGAACTATAAAATAAAAAATGACATCTTTCACAATCTGATTTTAGAATAAAAATTTAAAACTAAGGAAAACAACAATTGGTTAAAATGGTTACCGTAAATAGCTTAAAAATCAGCTGGTTCAAAGATCCTATTGAAAACACATTCAAATGATATACATTTGTGTTAAAATTGCAACCATAGGCTAATGTAATAGTTTTATAGATTATGGTGATTTTAGTTTAATTTTTAGAGTTTATTTTGCACTGGATGAAAAATCGTCCGAAAAATAGTTGCATCGACTTAATTTCGAAATCCGTACGTCAACAAATCTGGATATTTATATTTCTGATGTCACCATATTTTTTTAGAAATTATGATGTTCTCGAATTTTATTTTCGTTACAGTTTTTCGGTGTCGCACTGTCGGAGCGCACATCTCTCTGTACGGCAGTAAAGTATCGTTTATTAGTATCAATTAATTTCAGATATAATTATTTTTATCTCATAATAATAATGATGTCTAATAATCATATTATTCATATTTTTTAACTATTAAAATTTTCAGAGTGTTACAGTTCCGAATCCGATAGACATTAATATTATTTTTAATGATATTTGTTTTATATTTAAAAAAATTATAAAATAAAAAATAATATGTCTCACAATCGGATTTTAAAATAAAAATTTAAAATTAAGAGAAAAAAAAACAAAAAGTGAGTAGTTACTGTTGCGCATTAGCGCAACAGTAACAGGGAGGGAGAGAACGTGGGGGGGGGGGAACTCGGAGAGAAGGTGGGAAGGGTGGGGGGAACCGGGTGACCGGGAGTGGGGAGGAGGGACGGAAGTGGGGAGAGGGCGGGCCACGCGTCACTTAAATGTTGGTGACTTTTTGAGTTCGGTACTCCCGCGTTGCGAGAGGATCCGAACTCTATAGAAAAGGGGTTGTGGGAGGGGGCTACCACTAGGACAGGAGGGGCGCAAGAAGAGAAAGGAGCAGGCAAACGGGGAAGCAAAAAGTGGTGGAGAGTGAGAGCCGCCGATGGAAAAGGGAGAAGGGGGCAGGGACAGGCGGCTTGGGAAAATGGGGTTCTAGGCGGATTTGGTATGAAATGGAAGAGAAAGGGTCACAGAGGGCGTTGACAGGAGGAGAGTACGGACTAAAATGGGCCACACGATAAGGATGAAGGAACTAGAGGCAGAAATGAGAAACAAACACAAGGGGGGATAGAAGGCCAAGGAAATGGAGTAGGGCGATGGCAGATCTGGAGACAGAACAGAGAGAGAGGTACAAGGACAGAACCTAAAGTAGGATGGTGACCGCCGAAGAACACAAAGGAGGAAGGGGCAGGGGTCCCCCCCCGGTTTGTTGGGAATAAAATTACCACATTTGTATGATCTTGTGTGAACCCATCTGAATTCGTCTTTTAATTTGTCATATATATCGCAGAAGTATATATATATATATATATAAGTTTGCTAGACATGCCCAATTAATTATGTTATCAACTAATCATATTAAATTTGTAAATTTGTCACTGGGCAAAATTAACCATGGCTTGCAGTTTGCAAGAAGTATGAATCACTGCGGCGCGAATGGACCAGGCCAGCCCATTACAGATGAATTGATCTCTCTCTCTCTCTAGCTGTAATCAACTTAACCACAAGATCTCACCCTTCATGTGTAGATCACTAGCTGTAATCAACAACTTTATTCGTAAAAATTAACATGTGGACTTGACAGTCATTTGAATCACCTTCAAACGTACGTTTATGTATATAACAGTGTTATGTGAAATCTTGACAAAAGTGAGAACTTAATTCTCATATATATTATATATATATATATATATATATGTTTCCCCACTAAAATCAACTAAGACAAATAGAGGATGCTACACTTCAAAAGTACGAAGTACACAAAAGCCTCGAGAATTACTCCACGTAATTGTGCAGTAGAAAGGTGAAAATAAGGAACATACAATAATGTGTCGCCACTGTAGACAATATCTGCATATGATAATTATTACAAATGTCCACTTGGAAGAAGGAATTAATGAGTTATATATATATATATATATATATATATATATATATGCAAGCCCTGATTTGGTGATTAATGGGAGAGTGGACACTACCTCTAGAGGCAGTATGTTTCCACTCCATCAACCACATCATCAACAATATGGGCCATGCCCCCGAATATACATTCATCATATATATATGTATGTAGGAAAAGAAATAAAAATGTAAGCTCAACAGAATTATTGGCCACGATTTCTGCATAAAAATATCAGTTTCTTGCAGTCCAAGGTGACCATGGCTTGAAGATGATGTGTTTCTTGTTGGCCTCGTTCAAGTTGTCCCACCATTTCTGCTCCGCAGTGATGTCCAACTTGAAGGGTTTTCCCTCACTATCAACCGAGGGCAGTGGAAGTGCTCGGAGCTTTACGCACCCTCGGAGCTGAAGCATCCGGAGTGCAGGTAGGTTCCCATCGCACACATTTCTCAGTTCTTGAAGATCCCACAGAAATAAATGTTAGTCTTAGGTGGACAACAAGCCAATCTCATATTGTATCTTTTGTTCAGTTATTAATAAAATGGCTTTTATTTATTATTTTACTATGTTGGTATTATAATAAAGTCCATGAACATGTGCAATAGTGGGTAGACTATGATGTGTGATCATACTAATGAGACTACTCACTTAATAAACACATATTCTAAATGTTCCTATTCGGTGGATACCTGAGAAGGACATCAGATATCCGGATAGAATAGTATTGTTTACTCCTGCTCATATGATGAGGATGACTGATCTCATAGTCATGTGTGTGGAGACACTAAGGAGAAACAATAGGTGCTCTTTAGAGAAAGGGTTCACTGAACTGATCCGATAGAATCACTGGATGGAATTGTACCTAACTGTCAACCAGAAAGATTCAATTGTCACAGTAGTGTAGATGATCTTTAGACCTGAGACACCAAAGACACCTTGTTGGTGGACTTCTGTGTTTTGAGCTTGACCTACGAATCTCTATTCAAGAGATTCCAAACAGTCAATGTTCGGACATAGCGGAAGACCTTCGAAGGGGATTGAGTGGTCAATAAGGGATCATTTGCCCTCGGTACACAGAGGGAGAATACTCAAGGGAACGATGCAATGGAGTCCCTGGCCAGGGCAGACAAAATATCAAAAAGGGAGTTTTTGATATTAATCTAAAGCATCGAGTCCCAGTGGAACAACAAGTTAGGATTTGACAGTATACCATATCCTAAGTTGTTCATGAGTATTGTGCAAATGAGAGATTATATCTACACGGTAACTGATGACGGAAAGGTTCCTTGTGAGGGTTGCAGAACCCCAATACCTTCCAGGTTCATGTGGTGTTGCTTGGCACCCAACATGTTCGGAGACCCAGCTTAGTCGACTAGATAAAGTTGACTCAGATTATTAATTAGATAATATGAGATATTAGCTAATTAATTAAGTTAGTAAGAGTTACTAATTTATTGGGCCATTAACTGGATTGGTACTTGGGCCTAGAGGGTCACACGCATAAGGTTTTCATGCGACGGTCTAATTATATAAAGATCAGGGGTTTTATGAAAAACCGTAATCTTTATATAATGACGTGATGGGAGAACCCTGGCCAGGCATCAGGGTTTGCCCAGGGCCGCCCCCCCTCTCTCTCTCTCTCTCTCCCTCTCTCTTGCGTCACATGTCGCGGAGATCGGCGCGGATCCAAGCTCAGTCTTCGAGCGTTGCGGAACCCGAGGGAGCGAGCGTGGACGGGCACGAGGGAGCGGGCGTGGATCGTCGCGAGGAAGATCGCGTGGACACCGCTGGAGGCCGGACAGTTGAACGGCTTGTAGCGCCACCCCCTCGCAGTCGTACGAACGCGGATCCGATTCCGCGCAAGGTGATTTCGACTATCCGATAGTCAGATTTGTGTCTAGCAAAACGGATCGAGATCAGAATTTAAATCTCATTTTCCGCTGCGTTTCTTTGATCTCGGGTCGTAGTAGATTCTAACAATAAATAATTCAATGCAGGGGCGACCGTGCTCCCTACAACCCCTCTCCCAAAGACCTCAATCAACTTACCGCACGACCTGATCACCAACTCTTTAAGCTGTGGGAGGAGGATGCTTTGCGGAGTACTAGAGGAGAAGACGGTGACCATGCGTGGGCAGTTGTCGATATATACACTCCTCAAGAATGTGAAGCTCCCTGAGCCGAAGTGACCCCTGTAGAGTGTTTCCAGTCTTATGAGGTGGATAAGACTAATGGACTCTAGGTGGGCTAATTCAGAGGTGGGTTTTCCGTAGAAGACTGTCTCCATGCTTGAGCACTTGACCACTTGGCAGGTTCTTAGTTCCATTTGGTGAATGACTAGTAAGTGTTTGATGGAAGCGTGGTTGCACAACTGAAGGGAGTGTATGTTTGGGAGGACCCCTTCCATTTGATGTGTGAAAGTTGTCGAGACACCACAAATGTGTAGGTATCTCCAGCCAACAAGAGCTTCATAATTAGAATATCGATGGTCATTTTGGCACTGTTTTCCCCTGGAATAAGGTTGATGTTTTTATAGGGTGATGGTGGGTATTCTCTATGGGGATGACGATGATGATGTTTGTGGCCGTGACGATGATGATGTTGCCGCGGGTGCTTTGTGCATGGGTGGACATGGATATGGAACTCTTGGAAAGGTTGACTCCACAATACATGGTCTTTGGTTAATGACCTAAAGATTGCAACTTCTTGGACACAAATTTGGAGGTAACCAATATCGGCACTATGGGGCATTACGGTACAACATCCACATTGGTCCCAGTTTATGATCGTAGGCATTCTTGTGAAATTCGGCCACTCGGTAAGGTAGAGGTGCTTCGTGTCGATGAGGTCGAGACGAGTGAATGTTTTGCTCTCATTGGTGTGTAACAATTCTGGCAAGGATTCGATCTTGGTGCCTGAGAGATCAAGCACCTCAAGGTTAAGAAGTGATTTGTAGTCGGTGACTAACAATCGAAGGTTGGGCACTTGACGGAAGGATGCCATGGTCATTCCCAGTAGGGGACAACTTCTAATGTTGAGGATTTCCAAGTTTGGAAAGCCTCTGTCTAAGAAAGGTGAGATAGTGTGCAGAGTTGGGCACATTTTAAGGTTGAAGAGTCGAAGGTTGGTGAGGCATGTGAGGGAGGTTGGTAGCACCTTAAGTTTTTCTGTGTAAGAGAGGTCGAGGACATGTAGGTTTGGCATGTTCATCCTCTGGAAGAAGTCATCTTGGATGCCCTCTGATAGTGGGTTGTGGGAGAGGATGAGGGTAGACAGGTACTCACATTTCGGGGAAGAAATAATATCTGACATGCTATTAATAAGGACGTAGCTTCCCGGTGATGGTGGGTACTGTTGCAGCCGCTCAATCTTGTTAGCTTGCAAAGAGACTCGGGTGATGCCTTGTTGGTCCCATCTCTCCATGTCTGGAGGGAGCTCTTTGAGGCCCTCATTAATTGCAACCATGAATCGCCCCTTCTTGTTTATTTTGGAGGGTGGTGATTGATAGAGTGTTGTAGCAATGGTACGGATCTTACTCTGGAGCTCGTACAGAAGCACATAATCATCCCCGAACATGCTTCGTTGTCTGAACTTGGCGAGGAGAGGATCAAACATGTCAAGGTACGCCTTAGTAATCCGATTTGTTGCCGTTGATGCTGCCATGATCGACGGAAGTACAAGTCCCTCACACCACCAATAAGTGTGTAATGGAGTCAAATCATATTTGAATAATGTAGTATACAAGAAAAACTCCATAATGGCATCCCCATTAAAAGGGAGCTGCTGCTCTTGGTAGAGTTCGTCGGCCATTTCGTCGGCCTCGTGCCGCAGTAGCTCCCACGCCTCTTCCTCTCCTAAGCTAGAGAAGTTGTCAATGATCCACACTCCACATTGCTGAGGGTTTCCCCAGATAGAGGTACTGGTTATTAGTTGAGGCGATGTGCTATTGACTCCAAAGGGGACCACAATCTTGAGGTGACAATAAGGCAAATAGATAAAGCTGAGCCCGAAAATAGCATCTAGCTGAATCGTACGGCTCAAGTCCTGCTCAATGACCACCAACGTTGCATGTTGTAGTAACATGAGTGGCTCCCACCAGTCCTCGAATGGCTCGCCTGCATCATTCTTTATAGACTGTAGCATCTCCTGGATTCTCCTTCCCATCTCCGTCTCATCTTCTTGCTTTGATAGCTTTAATATGTGGGCGAACAGAGGTGGATCATTGTTGTTGTTGTTGGTTGATGTTGTTGTCGTACCCACGACATCACTACCTCCTCCTCCTCCTTCGAGAATCTCCACCGCATGCCGCAGCACTCGCTGTCTCCCCACTCCGTTCCATCCACATACACCCACCACCCGAAATCCTGGTTGTGTAAGGCATTTCACAGTCCACTCACACATTGCCTCAAATGATGGTGATACCCAGCTCCACGGTTGTGAATCAGATGTAATACCAGCACCACCTGCCATCTTCACAAAGATACATATATATGCATGTTATAACTTATACGATCATGTGTTGCGCCAATGAACTAATTAATAAGATGTATATATATATACTTAAATAATTGTCAGCAAAAAAAAAAACACCTGTGATTTGATGTAAATCAATGCAATCTCACGTGGACGAAATCATGAAGTAGATGGAATATATGCTAAAACCAATACAAACTCATGATCTAGCTAGTTGCCGTTATATATATATATATATATATATATATATATATATATATATATATATATATATATATATATATATATATATATACAAATGGGAGTATCAATTAATGATTTACCAGTAGCTAGCAGCTGCATGGCCATACATAAATAGATCAAGGGAGTTTAAGATCATCTAGCATTACGTGTGCATGAACCAAGGATCTGACCAAGAAATGCATTGGCAATCGATTCAAAAAACGAGCAACATGTATAATATAACAGAGATATATATGTAATTGGTGCATGCATGTAAACCATGCATTTAAGGGAGAAGACCCATTGTGCAGCATGTATAAATAAATATATAAGGCCTTACCTCTGACATTTTGCGATCAAAATAGAAGCAGCTCCAGAAGAGAGAGAGAGAGAGATTGGGCGCGTTTCGATGGAACCCAGAAATGCCAGTAGCTGTAAGTAGTACGTAGCTAAATTGCACCGTCAGGACAACAAAATGAGCTGATCTATGCAAGCAGTGGGTGCAAGCCAATGTTCATATATATATGTAACATTCAGACTGGGCAAAGAAGTAAGGCAGACGTGATGCTTTCCTTAACATGCGCTGTTAAAGCCTAATTATAAGGCAGACGTGATGCTTTTCCCCCTTCGCTGGTCGATGGAGGACGGGCTCCTCATATATGTAGCTCATTCTTTTCTCCTTTTTCTTTAATTATTCTGTTTCAAAAAGCCCTAGTGATCAAGCAAGCACAGAGATGGTTGGTTCCTCCTTCTTCCGGGTGTTTGAAGGAAAGGAAAAGGTAAAGAGGGAAAAGATAAAGTTTGGGCTTTTCGGGTTTCTGAGCCAATGAGTTTCCCATAATGATTTATGAATAGATCTGATTTTATATGTACGTATGCACGTGCATGTTTATACATATATATATACATATAAACATCTTAATGGGTCAAAATAACCAATAGTACTAATACGATCTTTGGTTCTTTATAAGTTCCGATATGGTTAGCCTAGACAGGGCTTTCAGGCTTAGATATATAGCAGAAAATCACATTGTACTCCATCCCACCTCGGGTTAGGAATTGGGGGGGTGGGGGTGGAGAACAAGTGCTTTGTCTAGTTCGGCCTGTCTCAATTTGTAAAAAAATCTGTGGATTCCGAAGATATGACTATTCTACGGTCAAGTCAGTGATAAGAAGTTCAAGTTCCAGTTGGAAAAGAATAACGTAAGTAGAGAAAGAGAGTGTGTGTGTTTTAAAACCTCTCTTGGATGGAGGAATTTCGTAACTTTTGATATGAGATTTCTCCATCCATGGAGAGATTGAGGTTGCATTGCATCCTGTGCTGAGCTGTTGACGAGTCCTAGTGAGCTGTGTCCTAGCTAGTCCAGAACCACCCTATCACTAGGGGTGTAAACGAGCCGAGTCGAGCCGAGTAGTATGCTGTTCAAACTCTGTTCGTTAATTTTTAATCGAGTTCGAGTCGAGCTCGAGTATTGAAAATGTCTGTTCAAACTCGGCTCGTTTAAATATTCTCGAGCTCGAGCCCTTAACGAGTATCTTAACGAGCTTAATTGAATTTGCGAGTTCGTATATATAAGTAAATCTAATCCAATCTACAAGTAAAAATTGATCGTTCATAAGGCCTAAATTTATCTTATTTCAAGCTCATATCTCAATAATTTTGATAAGTTACTTAATTTAACTATTTTAATATAATATTTGAATTATATTCATAATTTATCACAAGCAATATGAAATTAATAGATAGACACTGCAAGAGATGGGTTGGTGCGTGAAAAGGTAGGGGCGGTGCTGCAACTCCCCTTTGCACGCCACCGAGAGCCCCCTTTCTGCACCGTCGGTGACTGTACTGCGATCGCTGAGAGCACCGTCTACCACTGACGGATGGTCTCCAGTGGTCGTCGGAGATGCCAGTGGCCGACAACGCGCCCCTCGGCCCCACCGGAGGGCTCACCTACTGCGTAGGTCAGTCTCGGGAGGAAGAAGATGCTGATATGTTGGGGGACCTTGCAACACTAAATTTTGTGTTCGTACCCTATTTACATGATTTGTGTATATACCCTCATTTACATAATTTGTGCATATACACTATGAATTTAGTCTATGACATTTAAGCCCTCATAAATATTTTATATTGTAATAATAATTGTATAAAAACAAATAAATATTTTTATATCAATATATACTTATTATATTTAAAGAAATATTTAAACGAAGTGTTAGCGAGTACTTAGACAAGCTCTTAACGAGTATTTAATCAAGCTCTTAACGAGCTCTTAAACGAGCTGTTCACGAGTATAATCGAGCCGAGCTCATATGTGTTCAGACTCGGCTCGTTTATGAATCGAACTTTTTTTTTTATTCAAACTTGATTCGTTAGTTAAATAAACGAGTCGAAC
This sequence comes from Colocasia esculenta, assembly GCA_014218235.1. Lineage (NCBI taxonomy): Eukaryota > Viridiplantae > Streptophyta > Magnoliopsida > Alismatales > Araceae > Colocasia > Colocasia esculenta. The sequence continues at coordinate 719,994 of CM024760.1, read as the reverse complement.
CGAATTTTTATCGAGTCGAGTTTCGAACTACTCATCGAACGTATCGACTCGTTTACACCCCTATTTATCACGAGTCTCCACTGTAAGGTTGAGGCTCGAACCAACTTCGGAATAGTTGGAGGCTGCATGCATGTTCACCATGCATCATCGTAAAGTCGACTAACGTGATGGGGCATGTGGAGTTGGCTTATGGCATGGCGATGTTTCCTCGAGCTGTGATCCAGCAAGTCGCACTTGGGTGTCATATGATTGGGAGGTGAATTGTCATATGTCTTGTCAAAACAACCTGCAATGATGCAGACGCCGTCAACTCTTATGCTTCCATTATTGCCGCATGTCACTGTCGGGGCCATGAGTAAGGGAGGCTGAGCCTATAAAAGGTTAATTACAATTGCGCCTGTTAACCTACGTACTTTTCGATCTTAATTTCTAAGGTCTATCCCCAGTCTAAATCTCGAGGTTTCGTCCAGGTGCTGTACACGAGCATGAAAGGAACGATAGCTGATCACAGGAGTGCCCTCTCCGGCCGGGTGATCATTGGCAGAACCGATTGATGAGGTCGACATGGGGGAGATAAAAGATGCAAGAAGCTATATATATGTGAGCATGTTCGGAATAAAGATCACCTTGACGGCCTCTTTTATGTGATGCGTAGGATTGTAAACTAGTAAGATTCGGATATGGAAATTATTATTTTATATTGAATTCGATAAATTTAATAAAAAATATCAAAATTAGAAATAAAGTTTTCGTATTAATTCGAATCTGTTTTTTTTAATGAGGATTCAGAAATCAGATTTAAAAATCGGATATTATTGTATATTGAACAGATTCGAAAATTTGGATGTGGACTTTGGTAAGAGTAAACTCGTATTATGTATAATATGTTATATTATAATATATATTTCGAATTAAAAAATCGTTCCATATCTGATTCCGATAATTTATCAGTAATAATTGAATCTGAATCCAATTTAATATCAACGGTTAAATAGATTTCCGTATCTTATAATATTTAGCAGAATTAAATTAATAATTGAATATTCAGATATTTTTTTTAGCGCTATACGAACCTTGCTTCACTACTTGCGTTTCAATATTTCGTTCGGAGAAAAAAGGAAAACGTGTGCCACTAAAAGCATGCAGAGTAAGAGGCATACGTGTGTACGTTAAAAGGCACAACTCTCACCGACAAGTCTTTTCCTCACTGCAGCCAAGGTATGTAAACTGGGCGTGTGATCTCCACATCAGGAAGAAGAGAAAGATTATTTTAAATATAATATAATTAGACAATATCTTATATGACATCTCTCACACATAAAATGACAACTCAATTATTGAATACTACTCAGATTATTATCTAATTATATTACACTTAAAATACAATACAAAAATGTATTAAATCTTTCTCCAGAAAGAAACGCCGATGTTGGTCACAGTTGAAAAGTGGGAGCCATCCACTCAATTAAGTTGGAACAGTTCAAAAGAAATAAGCGAAGACATTTTTTTCTGGCTGGTAGCTCAAAATTGTGAACTTCGAATCGATGTGGGATCTAATACACGAATAAGAGAAATATTAGTTGCACGTTTAATTTAGACGGATAAAAAGAAAAACTATCTGTCCGCCACGTCATTCAATCCGTGCATTGGTAATGTATAACATTTCTTAGGGCGATAAGATGCCAACTTTACAAGATAAACAAGGTGCCACTATCGCAATATGCGAAGAGGCAAACAACTCATTGTCATATGTTAAGCTTTCGTCAGATGAAAGTTCTCAAAATCTTAGAGAGTAGCTAGCACGGATCAGTGGCTTCCTTTTCCTCTTTGCTTTTGTACAGGGGTTGAGTTAGACATTACAGATTTTACATTGTGGGGCCTGGCATATATACATCTTAGCCACAAGCTTCCAACCATCCCATACAATGGATAACGAACGAGCAATGCAACCCTTTTGTATGCCAATCATCCACAGGAACTACTCCTGCTCCTAAACAGTTTTCTGACATGAGGCAACATCAACTTGAGTTCGTTCCTACACCACAATAACAATCAACCTTCAGTGCAAACTTTGTTTTTTTCCAGATGGGCTTGTGGATTCTTGAACTTCAGCTGCTAGTGATCCGTTCGTCGAGACAAAACAACGAACTATTCTGAAATGCTTCAAGACTGCTGGTTGCAATGAGCATATGTTGCTGAGGCTAATGCTCTCTCACTCAAAAGTAGACCTGCTCCCTGGTTTCTTGTGCATGAAATATCCAAGTTCAGTGGACCTAGAGAATCAGCTGGCTGCAGGAAATCATCATATAGGGGCAAAAACCAATCAACCTTGATCTGAATATAATGCTATAGTAATTGGAAGAACTAAAAGAGGGGGATGGAATACCCAGTAAACGTCTGTCAGGGCCATATTATTTCCAGGATCCAAATTGTCATCTGATATCATGTGTAGATCAGCCTCGATGTCTCCTCTACGAGGAGGACCATCAACATATTTGGTTTCAGCAGCAAACTCCTACAGAAATGCAATTTTATTATAAACTAAAACCATATCCCAGCAAATAACAGGACAAAAAGACAAATGGAAGCCAACGTACACTGAGAGAGCTTTGGAGGACATTGGGATCTGCAGGAGCTGTCTGCCTGCCGGCCCCAGTCGAGAAGTTGGATGATGCGTTTAGGGTTTCTTGTTTCATAACTGAAATCTTGTCAAATAAAAACTCATCACATGTTTCTTCAGCATTCAAGAATGATTTAAGTGAAGAACAACCAGATGATGTCACTCTATCTTGTTGACCAGACAGAAATCTAGCAATAGCAGCATCAAATGAATCACAGGTGAATGAGATTGGCTGGAGAGAGGGATCATTTCCTTGAGTGGGAGGAGTTTTAGAAATGTAGGAATCTGGCACCCTCGATGTTTCTAATAATAGATCTCAAATGCTCATATTGGTGAGGGTACCAGTGAAGTCGCCGGTTGAGATTGCAGCATAATCACTTGTTCCTTGGTTTCCCTGTAAAGAGGTCACCAACTTCACAACGACATGGAACATCAAGTAGGGATAGGAAATAAAATATGCAGAATTTAGATTCAGGTGGCAGGGGTCACTACCATATCTCCTTGATGTTCCGTAGCATCCATGGTTTCCTCCGTAACACCAATTGAAGCACCCATGTGAGGCTTGCTATTATTGGACACCAAGGAACCACCTGTACTTGCTGTTTCAGACATATAACTAGGTCGACCTGGTCTAGTTGTTGTCACCACCATCAGTTTAGATTCAACACTATCTGCAGCAGGCTGCCGGCCAGAGGCATGTGCAACAAATAAATGATATCCTGCAGCTTCCTCTACACTAACAGCTTGTTCAGAGGACAGACCAACATCAGCATTACGTTCTGAAGAATCTTTACCACACATGGAACTGTTTACATGAGGAGCTGATGAAGAGAAATCAATATTTCTGATTGACGCTCCAGATTGGAGCACCATCCATAACTTGATAAAGCAGCCACAAACAGAAGAGAAGAAAAATCATTTAGAGCTCTACAGCTAAAGTAATGCAAAACAGACAAGTTCTCAGGAGAATTAACGGAAGGAACCTTAATTCAAAAACAGGAGGATTGCCAACAGACACATGCACATCCTGAGCACTAACAGCAGCATCCCTTACAGCCCATCTTGGAGGAATAAATGCACTAGTTACATAATGGACCTCATAGAAAAAGGTTGTAAACATCCATCAGCATGTAGGAGGGTCTATGCACATACGTGTAAGCACTGGGGATGGGGAATCAGCTGCACAACTTTTAACTCAACCTTTTCCATTGCCCTTTGAGTGTCTTCGTCTATTGGGAACAACTGGAGCTTCAGTTTGCTAAATGACTTCATGTTAGCTTCTCCATCCTGTTGTGCAAGCATACTTCTCCAAAACCCCCACAAGGAAATTGCTGGGCAAATCTCCTGGGAATGCTGGATTAAATTGTTGAAAATTTTGGGCAGAAACATTTGAATTCTTAACTTTTTTTTCTTCTTATTTTTACCTTTGATTGTGCAATTCTTCTTGGACAACATGTCACATATGCCCCTTCCAATGAACCACTTTTGTCACTGGTCCTCTCCAAACGATCAGCAGCATCAGCAACCAAGAAAACTCCATTAGTGGAAGATTTTTCTGGCCTTTTGTGAATCAGGTGCGAGCCCACCTACAAGATGAAGAAAACCAAATAAAGTTAAAGCAGCTGTTAAAAGACAGTCAAAACATATATACAAATAGCTGCAGATATAATATCACATGATCATTAGTAATCATATTTTGAAAGAACTAAATGAAAATTTTCTCATATAAGCTTAAGGCTCCAGTATCCTCCATGTCATCACCTGTTCTTCGTTTCCACCTCAGTCTTCTAATTACCATTAACATTAGCGGTTACACCATGAACATCATTTACAATTGGCTTCTGATAATTGGATCTACATTTCTCCCTGGAAGGATAGTTTGGCCCTTGACTTATTATGGTCTCTCAGAAGTTGCTGTGCCTTAAAGTTAGAGAAAAGAAAAAGTATCAGAAACAGAAAGGCACAAGTGCATCTGGAGTCAAATATATTGAAAAACAAGAAGATGAAGGCAACACAAGAAGAAAGGAATGAGAAGCTAACCAAGGCCACCACAAGGTTCTTAAGCCTCCTGGGTTTCAAATGAAGTTTTGTAGCACTGCAACTGTACTCTTCAAGTATGACCACCTGAAAGAACATCCACTAATAGGTCATATTAAGGATTGGCAATTATAGGCATTTCATTCTGGAAAGTATAAATGATCTGAACAATTCCCTTGAAGGACAGCTCAAACAAATTAAATAAGACTATTCATAAAATAGATGATCAGGAAAAGAGACTTGTACAAGAAAAGTGATGCATAGTCCACAATACCAATGGAGCATCACAGCATTTGTATCCTTCGGGTTTTTTGCATCAAGGCTAAATCCTGGACCAAGCAACTTGTTCATGTGTCTCATGAGGTGATAATAGTAATGCCTAACCTAGGGAAATCACCAGAGGAATAAATATTTAGCACTACATGAAACATCATATGTTAGCCATACCAAAAGGGTTTGTTCATGTAAAATAGTTCACGGTTATGGTTGCATGAAAAGTCAGCTCTTGCTAAAAGGAATAAAATAGAAAAGGAGAAAGGAGGATTCCTTCATAAAATAATTCAGTTATGTTCCATTGAAGGCCACCCTTTCGAAGAAGAAAAAAAATGAAAATGAGACACCAAAACACTGAAGTACCAAAAAAGTGACAAACTAGGTTACATTTAGTCCCTTAACAAGGGAAACTGCAAGTCGGCTTCTTGCATAATATAAACACATATTCCTTCACATCAACAACTGGGAAGACATGGTGCCGATACTCACAAGCAAGAAATATTTCTTTGTACATGAGAAATGACCAATATCCCATGCCTTTAATATACGACATATGTTTCCATGTTTAGATATATCAAGCATATGCATTTATGAACGTAAATATAAGTCATTTTTGAACTGTTCATGTATCCCAAGCATTTTATGTGGATTATTTTTTATTCCTCTAGCCTTCTAATTATCCCATTATATACCAAATAATATGCTTTGAAGAAGATAAGTGTTAGAGACCCCCCAGAATTTCTTAATAGATCCATTCCGGATAAATTTTTTTTTGCTAGAGTGAAGAGAATACCAGGTGGCCTAAACAAACTCAACAGTGAGATCATCGAATACCTGAGCCTTGCTTTTGGTTTCAACATGAAAAGTAATCTTCTCAAAGTTCTGCGTTAATTAGGAAAACGTCAGCAATCCGTTCAGAAGTCGTTAGAACGCAATGACAGCAAAAAAGGTATAACAGCACGGATTGTCCGGGAAATACCTTGCCTACTTCTCGTAAAGCATTGAAGAACCTTTCCCCTTCCTGGCGTGTCCAAGCAGCCCATTTCCTTGTTGGCTTTTTTGCTGCAACGGAAGAATAGATACCAATACTTAACCCATGCAATCGTGTGCTAAACTGTCAAGAAAGGGACACTATGTCATTTTCCAGGACAGTTTTGGGCCAAAGGAAAGCTAAAAAATATGAAGGTTCCTATACAAGCATCGGGATCAACACTGCAGAACCAGGTTAACAGTTTAAATACAGAATAGGGGGTACAAAGGCAAAATTGAAACCTCGGAGCAGAGGAGGCGAAAGAAACAACAATACCAAGTGTTGGATCCCTTTGAATTTTGATGATCACAAAACACTCATGTTGTTTGCTAACATGTTTGCGAAGAAAGTGCAGAAAACAGGGCATCACATTAAAGCAAAAGACTTCAAAGAAGCCTCAAAAAATTTCCTGTCAACTGGAGTCGACCCCAGCCTTCTAAGGGAGTCGACCCACTCTGTGTTCAGTTTTTTGGAGTCGACCCCGAGTCTCTAAGGGAGTCGACCCCCTTTATATGGTCTGTCCTGCAGCTTAACTGGAGTCGACCCCAGCCTTCTAAGGGAGTCGACCCACTCTGTGTTCAGTTTTTTGGAGTCGACCCCAGCCTTCTAAGGGAGTCGACCCCCATTCAAAAGTGCTCATTTCCTTCGACTGGAGTCGACCCCCAGTTTGTTCTGGAGTCGACCCCGACCTCTTCTGGAGTCGACCCCATCAAAGTTGGAGTCGACCCTGACATGCAGAAATTCTGAAAAGCACTTTTTGACTGTCTTTTTGACCAAGACCTCTTCTGTCTCTTCTCAAACGGCTATCTTTGTGAAAGAGGTATAAAAAGGACACCTGGGGGAAACCCTAGGCAAGGATTTTCGTGGAGAAGTGTGCCCCCTTTCAGAGTTTCATCCAAAGCTTCTTCTCCAAGGATTTTCTGCCTTCCAAAGCTTCCATCTGCTACATCCCTGCTGAAGGCATCTTTTTGGGAGATCTTCTCATCATTAAAGCTTCATCAACATCTGAAGATCATCCTCCAGAGCTTGGCATTGAGTTTGCTTGTTATTATCATCTCTTTCTATTGTTTATTGTTGGGTGAGCTAGGCACCGCATCAACTAGCTGTGTTTTGGTGAGCTAGACACCGGGTTAACTAGCGGTTTGTTGGTGAGCTGGGCACCGTTTCAACCAGCGGTTGTGTTCATCTCTTTGTGAGGGAAATCTCACCGTGTTGGTGAGGACTGGATGTAGGTAGACCAACGGGGGTCTTACCGAACCAGGATAAATCAGCGTGTCCTTGTGTGATTGCTTCCTTGTTCCCTCTCAGCTCTCCTTGTTTTTGCATTCGTTATCATTTCCGCATTAGTTTCCGTTGTTCATTCAAGACAAAGTTTTAAAGCCCTATTCACCCCCCTCTAGGGCTAGTCATAGTCTAGATCCTTTCACCAAGCTTCGAGGAGCTGCTTTAGCAGAAGAAGATGATCCCACCGGGCCACGAACAACGCCAATTTCAACAGAAACGTTCTCCGGTGGAGGATTGGGCTGAACATACAAATCGACCTCTGCTTGTGCGGCCATGTTCAGTGGAACACGCATCACATCGAGACCCTGGATCTGCCGAACTCCCAAATCTCAACAACGACCCAACAACTATTAGTTGTCTCATATTGAACACAAAAGAAAGACAGGGGAAAGAAACAGAGTAAACATCCAAAATAGGAACTTCCTGACAAAATGTGCTCCAGATCGAAAACGCTAATCACGATTGAAGTCACTTCAGTAGTAAGGATTGTTCCAGGGAAGTCGATTAACCAAGAACCAGGCGCTTAGTTGTAAGCAAGAAAACTGACCAAGAAGAATGAGTAGATACACAAGTGGAGCTCCGGGACACGCCCTAGGCGTAGCTCCCTCTAGCGATGCCACACCGAACAAATGGAATCGCAAGAGGGAAGAAGCCAAAAGAACAAAGCAAACCTCAGTGGAGCAAAAATCCATTTTTTTTTAAGTGAGAAAATTTAGACGGAACAAGAGCGGTACCTGATGAATTGCAGAGGGGAAAGATGAGGGTAGTGGAAAATGTCCGTGCAGGGAGTTGGGAGTCGCCGCCGGCGTCCGCGTTTCACCTTCGATATCATTCTTATTGCCTCTTCTACAGCACCAACTATTATCGTCTCTAAACTTGTCACCACCTTCTTCCAGATTTTGTTGAATATTTATTTTTTGAAAAAATAATTTCTGTAAATTATTTCATTTGAAAAAAACATCAATTTTTATTTGATGTTTATTAATTTTATTCATGAATATTTATTCTTACGTTGCCTATTCATGAATAATTAATTTTATTAATTATCTCTTTTTTCTAAGTATTTCTAACTCTGTCACTGTATCTGATGCATATATGCACTCGAGTAAAACTTGTACAATCGCCGTTGACATCAATCAAAGACTACTACAGTTTTGAAATCAAAATTAGCTATCAAACTGGCTAGGTTTTTGAGTTTTCGACATGGATCGGCATATATATCAAGAAGCGAAAAATCGGATGATATATATATATATTTTTTAATATGCATGAAAATATTGAAAGTGACACATTTATTATAATGAGATATTTGAAACACATTATTATAAGGTTGACAGACACGCATCGGAATGCTAAGTGAAATATTAAGTGATCAGATAAATCGAACAAATTATTTACCCGATCAATCATGCACCTAGCTAATTTTCTCCTCTCGTATATCCCATATATAGTTGAAGACAATGAACGTCGTCAACCCTCCTCAGGACGAAACCGTCAGAAATGGACATACTACCTAGATATACATTTTTTTTATCGATTAACCAGAATTATTGCACACTGGCCTAGTAGTTCGCTGTTCTTGGAAACTTAATTTACGGCCCGTTTGGATATAACTTGTGAAATTATGAATAGATTTATGAAAAATATGTTACGAAGAAACTGTTTATTGTAAAACATGTGTTGCATTAACTTATATTTGGAGTTTTTCATAAATTTAAATGTTTTATGCCAAACTTAATTTGTTCAATTTATTAAGGAGAGTTTCTACCGTAAACTAATTCATAAAACACATTAATTTTATGAGAGAGACTTTGAGCTTACGATGAACTCATGTTTTCAACTCTTCAAATTAAAATTATACTAAAAAATAAGTTTATGATAAATTGGAATGTGTTTATAATGTGTACTAGGCTGTTTGAGTGAACTAATTAAATTGGGCTTATTGATATGAAACGACTCCCTCATAAATTCGTGCGGATTAATGTTAGCTGAACACGTGCCAACAACGCGTGATATGTCGCGTACCATGCAGGTTCCGTACGCTTTAATACCCCCCTAGGGTATGTACACGAGCATGCATGTAACCCTGATCTGTTATATTCGTGTAAACCTCTACCATTAAATTATCTTAACAATATAAAGTGAAAAAAAGAGAGAAATATTTATTACAAAAATAACTTATGTAGATTTCAAGAAAATAACTTCTATAGTTGAGAGGTCTCTCTTGAGTCAATAAGATTAATCCACATCAAATTTATTGTAAGACTCGTACTCTTATAATAAATAATTTCAAAGAAAAAAATGTCAAATTAAGTTTTGACCAGATTTGGGCGTGGGCTCGAGGATATATATGCATGATTTCATCAGTAGACAGTAGGGTATGGGAAAGCAAGAAATTTTATATAAGCTACAGCGGTTCATGTACACGTAGATACTAATTAAAAATATAGAAACTTACGTACACAACTGGCACGGAGAAATCTGACATATACAGAAATAGACACGGGAAAGTGGGACAAACAAGGAATCGAACAGCAGATCCAGCAGGTGTAACAAGCAAGGGGCGAAAAAAAAGGTTCTGACACCACAACGACAGACGGATATATCTAGCTAGCTAGGAGATGATCGATCGATCGATCGATGTTACTCAAACGATCGATGCATTTTAATTTCTACAAATTAATGTGATCAGAACCCCATCCTTTCTGTGTGGTTGTGGGTCCCCTGCTCATCTAATATTAATTAATGCCATCGAATACTGCTCCCCATCAAAGGATATATAAGGAATATTAATACGTACGAGAACGAGAGATGTCCTAATTAATATCGAGAGAGAAGCTTACATATATAAATATTACTATTACTATATATATAGTGTCGGGTCCCCATAGAATGGTGTGAGCAAGCTAGGCTCGATCTCAGCAAGCAGAGCAATATATGTATGTAGCGTATGTGAGTTACACCAGTCGCACAATATTACTATATATGTATTCCCGTCAGCTGGTCGAAACAGAAGCAACGATCGATGTCACTCAAGTATATGGTCGACGCGTGGGTACTCATGCACGATCAGTACATGACATCCTCGTACAAAAAGTTTGGCGCATACATATAAGTAAAATTTGTTGCTTGCTGGACATGGTTAATTACCAATCGCAGTCACTGTCTATATAGACATCATCGTTATGGCGTGGTTAGCAATTTTAGGTATTTGAGGGCGATCGGAGAGTGAGTTTTATTAGTGTGGTATCGTGTGATTCGAAATCTTGAGAGTTAAGTCATAGAATTTGATAAATTCAACTTACAATGGTGGATAATAAAGTTAAAGAAAAAGGTAATGATCTTTACATGTAATTAACTTGAGTTTTGATTAATGATAGTCAAATTCTAACAAATGATATCAGAGATTATCGTATGTGAGTTCAATATCTAAAAGTGTTGTTAGAATATATGATGTGATAAATTTGAAAGAACGTCTCTTTTGAATAATATCATATGGTGAGATTTAAATAGTCAAGTGTATAAAATGTAACAATTTTAATTCTCAATAATTGATAATTAAATTAAAAAATAATAATAATTTTGACGCACAATAATTGAGAGCATGAGAACCTTGGGTGGTTGAATGGCCAAGACCTCTTCCACGATTCGATTTTCACCATTCGGGAGATTAATTATCTGACTTGCACTTAATTTTTGAGAGGTGTAGATCTGAGATTTTTTAGGTGAAATGAGACATAAGTAATACATATACATGGAAATTAATTAATTAGAGTTGCCATATTTCAATCTTAGAATTTATAAAAAAAAAAGTCACTCTCTGAACCTGTTAAAACCACACGGGCGAGAATTCTTCGTTATAAAAAAAAAAATGGAACACATTTTTTTAATATTACTGGTGCAATATATGCATTCACTGTGCTCTATTGATCTCTCGTGTCGATCTCTTTCGGTGCATGCGGTCGTGCGTCAGGTTTTTAATGCCGACGGCTGGGCCAACGATGGAGGTGATCGTGGTTCTCGTTCTTATACACATCATATGACACCCAGGTCAGCGTGGGTCCAATCGCCACCCGCCACGTTACCGTCGAATAAAGTGGGACGCGAGCAGCAGCAGGAGCGGTGCACAGTGCTGCGTTCCACACTTAAATCTGGATAAAGTCACCAGCCGCGACTCCCATCCGGGAAGACTTGGATAAAAAGCCTTAAGCGTAAGATAGCATTATTTTATTTTAGGGTTGAATTTTTTATTTTTTATATAATATAGCTTAATATTAAAAATATAAAAATCTACTTAGATCTATTAAAATTGTTTTTTTTTTCGACAATGGAAGACAAGTCTAAAGTAGAGGAAGAACGAAAAGCTACAGGACGTGAAATGGGAAGACGCCGTTCGGTGCCCATGCAAAAAAGGGCAGAAATTAAAAAAAAACTTGGCAATTGAGCTCACGCCGCGGTGAACACACCACGCGTGCCAGAAACCAACGTCGCGCTTGTCTCTGTCTTCTAAACCCCCACCCCCACAATTTTTTCCTTTTTTGTTATTATTTTATTTGTTTTTGGCTCTCTCTGCCCTTCCATCCCGTTATCCCCATCAGAGATCCGACGGCTCCTCCTCCTCCTCCTCTCTCTCTCTCCAAAACACCTCTTTCTCTCTCTACTCTATAGTGTTCCTCTCTCTCTCTACTGTGCACAGTAATGATTACGAGTCACGGCATCTTCCCCTGGGCTCCTCCCCACTTCCCCCCCGCCGTCCTCCCTTCCCGATCCCCACGCCGATCTCCTCCGCTAGGGCTTCCCCCTCTCCCCCCCTTCCGTTGATGTCCCCGTCGTCTTCGGTGGCGGCGCCGCCGGCCGCCCCGCCCCCACCCCCTTCACCCAGGATCTGCTTCAACGCCCACTGCAAGGAGAGGATAGCGGAGGGGCCGGCGCCCGCCCCGCCGCCTCCGCAGCCGCGCCGGAGGGGGTGGCGCCTCCGCTCGGGGGAACTCGCCGACCTATGCGACCGCTGCTCGTGAGTGGTCCACCTCGCATGTCTTCTTACTACGCCTCCCCCTCTTTTTTCTTGTTGCATGCACGACTTTTTCTGTTCCTATCGCGCTTCCCTCTGTGGTGGCAGGTAGAGTACGGTTTAAGCTCGTGCCTCGTCTACCTGCAGTTGACTCTGTCCCCTGGCAGTCCAATTCGGTTTCTTGTGTATCTGATACGTGCTTGGAACAGCTTAATCAACACATACCGTTCTTTCGATTTTACGTTTTAGTTGGATCCTGTTCTGTTTTACTGCATTTGAATCGCGCTATGCTATCTACATGCACTATGCTGTGTCGTCGATCCGCTGTTTGTTGAGGGTGAGATATTTTGTTTGTCAATCCCGGCGTTCTGAAACTTTGGCTGCTTCTGGTCTCCGCTGTTTTGGTCTCTGTTGCTGTCATCATTATGCTGAATTAGTGAATAAATGACGTGCCATGAGGTTCGTCTGTTGCTCATGAGTATTTTGGATGTTTCTAATAACTTGCAATTTGTCTCTTCTGGTTACCTGATTCTAGTGCCTCATATGAGCAAGGAAGCTTCTGCGAGACGTTTCATGCAGATGGTGACGGCTGGAGGAAGTGTGAGTCATGTGACAAGGTGAGGAGCACCATGAGATCGATATCCTAACTTATCTATCAGTTTCTCTGCGGTTGTTTCTGCTTTGTGTGTCTGATCATAGTCATGTTCTCCAGCGGGTTCACTGTGGATGTATCGTGTCCGTTTCTACGTTTATGCTACTTGATGCTGGAGGAATTGAGTGTCTCGCATGTGCTCGGAAAAACCTTGTCAAGGTAAAAACTAAAGTAAAAAATGTTGTCTTTTCTTTTTTTCCTCTGTTAGATATTCTGATCTTTATTTCATATCCTTTGTCAGTGACAAAATTTGTATGAAACATTATGCCATATAGTTCCTCTCATGTTTGTTGGCCTTGATTCATGATATCATTTATTACTTATTACCAGTGACAAAAGTATCTAATTTAATGAAAAATTCCATCCATTGTGGAATAGACTATAGGAGAAATAGAGTAGACATGAATGGTGTTGTTTCCACGCTATTGTTGTCATTAACACATAAGGATTAGGCCATTCTCTTTTATGATTTCCTTGTACCATACTGGCATAATTATGCTGCTCAAGCTCTTAGATTTGTGGATAAGTCCTGTAGAAGCTCCATAGGCGAGTCATCAATTTCTTGGGTCCAAGATACAGTTTTCTATATTCTTCTCTTCTTGGCACTTTTGTAAATCCATCTGAGTGTCATAGTTGTAATGCTGAAGACTAAATGATGCCTGATCATAGAAAGTCATGATTTTAGTTTCAAAGTTAGAAGATCATCCTATTTTAATCATCTTTATCATCATGCTCATCATAAACCATTATATGATGTTAGATGCCTAGAGTATGCCCCTAGATTGACTCTTGCATTTTATACTTAAGTACTCAGTCTCTGATCCTTGTCCAAGTTCAAATTTTCATGTTATTTTAAGGTTGCTAGAAAACTTTTTCTAGTATTCGTCTACTTATATATCATGCTAGCATCTTAGTTGATTAGAACTTGGATTTTAATGAAGATATGAACTTAAAATTGTGTTTATACTGAAAATGCTAAAATCCAATCGAGGGGAAAGGATTAGCTTTGTTTTGGTGTTCAATGGACAAACTTGAAATTCTCTCAAGACTCCTTTGAAATAAAAGAAGCAGCTTCCAGTTTATTTATTTATTTGCTTTTGGAAGTGGATAGTACCACACATATAAAAGAGGAAATAGAATGTACAAGCATAGGTGAGACACACCAAAAAAACCCCACCCCACCACGTATACAAGGAGATCCACATTAACTCCCCAAAAAACCAAAAAAGGGAAGAAGTAGATGAATCAACATTAAAAAACAACAGCCCATTGCTTCACTCTAGCACAAAGAGCATCAAAACAGCATCCTGATGACATGACAATCCTCTAAATATCTGACTATTCCGCCCTCCTGCCAGCAAGCAGAGGGTGGCCTGATAGATTAGCCACCAGACTGTCTACTTTTCACTGAACCGCCTGTTCCACTGCCTAAAAGGTTACTGGACGCCCGAATGGTACTGGAAGGTACAGTGGATCCTTCTCACCTAAATCTTCTGTGCAAGTTGTAGATTTGTCTTCTTCTTTGCTGCTATCACAACGATCTCATATGCTATAGCAGTACCCTGTCCACACACCACTCCCCATGGATTGTCTTACTCCTCCGAACTCCCTCATGTTTCCACTCTCACCCCCCCTCCCATTACTTCTCTTGTACCCAATGCATATCCTCCTCTATGACAGCTCTTTTGTCACTCTCCTCTTTTCTGCCACACCTAACCCCTTCCTGTTCCATGAAATGGTCCACATTATGATACTCAACCCCCCCCCCCCCCCCCTTTTCACTCCTCCATCTTTTACACTCAATCTCCCCTCTCTCAGCAGAGATCTTTCTCCCCGCCCTGATATTGGCACTCCATCGCTTATTGATTTTTGAGAACACTCCTTTCAAGTCCTTCTCTGCCGCCGAGAAGGATATGAGCAGCTTCCAGTTTATATATCAGTGAAACCTGATTCAGCATTACAAATATGTTTTTATCAGGTGCATTCTGATATGGTTTTACTGTTGGGTCTGTCTAATGGAACACAAATACATGTTTCAGATAAGAGAAAAAAAAACATAAGATTTCCTACTTGCTGAGTCAAACTTGTTTTTTTGTCACTTGACATGGTCAGTAATTGTGATTTTCTTAGAGTTTCTAGTGCTACAGAATCCTCTGTTCTTAACATTGTTGATCATTCTTCTACTTAGAAATGAATTTTTCTTGTTTGTTATTTGGCTCTTTCTCTTTCATTTTTTTGTGAAAATATCATTGATGGTAACTGTGCTGATGTTCTTTAATTAATATTGATATCCCTACACTTCCCATCTCATCATGGTATGATCCAATTTTCTTCTCTTAGGTACCAAATCATGTATGGCAATCATCTTCGCTCTTTCCTCTGGGTCCTGAGAGATTGAAAGATTTATCCGCTAAAACCTGGACCCAACTTACCTCTTCCAGCCCGCTTCCTGGTCAGTGGCGTCAAGCATCTAATATGTGGAACACTTCTGCTCAGTCAGAATTACAGCAGCGGTTGTCATATGAGTTTGACAGGCCCAGTGGCAATGACAGGTTAATATCGGGTTCACGTCTGGCTATCCCTCCTCAGAATAAGAAGAAAGTTGAAGATCCACCAGACAGGTTAACGTCTCACCTAAACCGTGCCCAACTTGATAGACTGAATACTGGGAATTGTCCTTTGGGGTCTTCATCTGCATTCAATGAGTTGCATAGAGAAGAAGGACGTGCAGTAGGCCTGCCAGATTCTAATCATCTTGTAGAAGAAGTTGATCCTACAGTCACAAGGGAAGTAACTGTATCAGATACTTCTTTGAAAGCATCTGTTGGAATAAGCTTTAGGCCACATCTAAATGCAGTTGTAAATATGTCAAATCCTTCCATTGCGAAAGATGATCCATCAGTCCGACAAATTGGCTTGGCTTCACCTTCACTGCCACTTAATGACTCAAAGGATCCTGCCAGAGTTTCTTCAGCTCAATCACACCGCCAAGTACATTCCTCACCTCTGTCAAAACAACACTGTCCTAATGCTCACAATGCTTCAGAAGCTAATGGGGAGATGCAAAGCCAAGTGCGCAATGGGAGACCTCGACCAGAGAGTCGGGGTCGAAATCAGCTACTTCCTCGATATTGGCCCAGGATAACTGATCAAGAGTTACAACAGATTTCTGGAGAGTATCCTTTGTGTCATGTAGTATTCTGCAAGGTCAAATAACAGGTGAAGTTGTTTTCATTATTTCTTTTATCAACAAGACAAAGTGCAGCATCTATTAAAAGAAAAAGTTTGCATGGTTTTTTAATTCACGTCTCTCACCTCGTTTGCTGTTGTACGGAAACAAGACTATGGACTACCTTAACTACCTAAGTTCAAATTCTGTTATTACTCCTCTGTTTGAGAAAATGCTAAGTGCAAGTGATGCTGGTCGTATTGGACGCTTGGTACTTCCAAAGAAATGTGCGGAGGTGAGTACTGGCATTTAGTTCCACCTGAATCTTTTGCAGAGTTCAAATAAAAAAATTATTTGTAAATTGCTTTTAGACCTTTTCATAGTGATTATTATTATTATTGTTATTATTCTTTGTCATAAAAGAATTATTATCTTTTCTGATTCTTTAGACTATCAGATTTAGATTGAAAATGTAAGAGTAACCTTGACTTATCATTTTTTTCTGATCTTTCTTACTCATTCTTTTCTTTTGGGAATGAGAAGTTCTCTACAACAGTGCTATGTTATGTTTCCTAAGTTAACAAAAACTGCTTTCTAGGGGCAAAGGAGCATTGGGGGTGGGGTGGGTTATCATGCTTTTGGTCAGGAGTCAGACACCAGTTCCCTTGTCAATGTTGTGGCTGAACTTACAATATGAAGTCATTCCAAAGCTATTGACTTCTCTTATCTCATTTCTTTTCCTGTTTTCTACTGAATAACATATTTAGGTTAGGGTTTTTTTTTCTTCTCATCTTTCTTGTTTTAATTTGAATGCACTGAGTTCATGGATTTCTATTTAATGGTTTTTTGATTGGACACCAAGTATTGTCTTCGACAAACACTTTCCACTCTGTCTCTTTCTATGTTGGCCTTTTTCGTTCACACCTGCACCTCAAGCTTTGATGTAACACACTTGCTGTTACTGGAGGAAGATAACCATGAAATATTCATCCTCATGTTTTTATAGGGATCATTTGTTGTTTAAACTTTAATTCATTGGAGCAATTGCTTTTTGACATTCAGCATTGTCCTTGAATCTCCAAATGTTCTTCTTTTCTTTAGGTATAGCATTTGCTCGAAAGAAGATCATTATCATTCCCCCCAACCCCCAATATGCACAATCAGTGAAAAACTTTAATGTTTTGGAGCAATTATTAGAGACAATACTGTCTTGTTTTCTGATGTACAGCATCGCCTGTAATTTCACTATTTGGAAAGAGGATCTTCCTTTAACCAAAGTTAATCTTCAGTCTCAAGCATCTGGTATTTTTATATATTGTTGTGGAAACAGGCATACTTTCCTGCAATTTCTCAACCAGAAGGGCTTCCCCTAAAAGTTCAAGATATCAAAGGCCAAGAATGGGTTTTTCAGTTCCGTTTTTGGCCCAATAACAACAGCAGAATGTATGTCTTGGAGGGGGTTACACCTTGCATTCAATCAATGAAGTTACAAGCAGGTGACATAGGTAAGATACCTGGAAATTGATTGAGCAAATATTTATCTCTTTGTTTTTTAAATCTATGCTTGACTGGAGGAATCATTGCAATCTTCTATACAGCTGCATGATTTTGTATGTTATTTCAGTGGTTTTTCTATTGTTTTGGTTTTTTGGGCACATATTCCACCTCTCCATATTAAAATGAACATCTGATAATGCAAGAAATGCATTTTGCTTATGTAGATTTTTTGCTTGGCAACGTGTGCAAATGTGCCATTGTTTACGTTAGCTTATCTTGTTGTTGCCCACACAAAGCTTTTAACACAACTGAAAATTTAAATTTCGGACTGGTCTCTCTGATTGTGTACTAAGTGGTACAACATCACTTTTCATTTTTCTGTTTTTTTTCAAGGATGAAGCTATTATGGCTAATAATCACATTATTGTTTGTTAAAAACAAAGATTCCAGGTATATATGAATCCTTGTCAATACCACATGGAGAAAGAGGCCATACCTGACTGCTGGCAGATGCAGACCCCTTAGAGAGATTCTGATCACTTAAATGAGGGTTATATTCTCTTTTACTATTGATTTTGATAGTTTGTCCTAGTTGAGTAAATCTACTGGGGACAGTGAGTTCATGATGCAAGAAGTAACTCATTAATCAGTTCCAAGAAAAGGTGTTGGAGGGGAGGATGGCTGTTGTGAGAGCAGAACAGTCCACCTGATGTGATCATGGTCAAATTCTCTCCTCTCTTTTTCTCCTCTTCTCTTTGTTCACCTATTCCTTGTGGTATCAAAGCCTGTCACTGTGATACAGACTCTGAACCCTATATCTATCATGTTCATGTGATATAGCCTAAGTCCGCCCACATGTGAGAGGCTGTGTTGAGCATCGTCCCACGCCTAGTGGACCAAAAGGAAAAATAGATGTTATGTGGTGTCCCTCTCACATACTATGGAGCATGGACTAAAACCTATGCATGTGGGACCGAGTGCTGAAGATATTCTGTAAGGTGCTGTACAATCTTTCTAAAAGTTAGTATGCATATTTTGCAAAATTTTCTCTAGGCTACTGAACCAGTTAGACTACAAACTGGTTTTTCAAGAACAGAATGAGAATGAGACATGCCTATTCTAAGTATTGGACCATAATAGGCATTGTTATTTTCTTCTACTTGTGTTTGTGCATAAGGTTATGTAGAATTTTAGTGGCTATACGGGACCACGGGTAACTTTAAAAGGGTCGCTGATAATTGTGCATATGGGGATGACAATTAGTTGGTATAACAAACACTTTCCTTTTATCTTGTTTCTGTTTGAGTCCCTTTTTCCATGTTATCTGATTGTTCTTTAAAGAATGTAATCAACTGCGTGATCTCAATTTTTGTTGCTCTTCAAAGTTGTTTACATTTCTTGTTATTCTATAGGATTATTTCATCCATGTTAGAGGTTACAAATGACAACTTTCTTTTGCAGTAACATTTAGTCGAATGGACCCAGAAGGAAAGTTGGTTATGGGATTTAGAAAGGCTTCAAATATTTCAAGTGAGCAGGTAATGTTAACATAAAGCATTTTAGTTTTAGTTGTATGTAAACAAACATGTTGATTTTTAACATGGCCATTATTCATGTGGCTTGTGCTAAAATGGCCTTAGTTTTATTCTTTTTTACAATGTGTAGCTTTCTCTCCATTTGTTTTCTAGCATTTTCTAGGATGTATAAAAACTGTCAGTCATTGTTAAATTAGAAAATGTAGTGGCTTTTCTGGCATTTTCTGAATAAGCTGCTTATCTGGAGATTATTGATTGGCAGGACGTCCAAGGAACTAAATCTGGGGGTGGTTATCTTGCAAATAAAGAGGTGAACAACAGAAATGGCAAACATAATGAAGGCATTTCAAATCTTCATCCTCGGGCTCTCAAGGGCAACTCTGAATCAACAAATTTGGGTGGTCCATCAGATCAGGCAACAGGATCAAAAGTTGATAGGTCAGGATTTATGCAAAAGGAAAGGACTGATTCAAAATCTTGTATACTTCCCACTAAAAGAAAAAGCAGCACCCTTGGTTCAAAGAATAAACGCCTACGAATTGAAAATGAGGATTCCATTGAGTTGAAACTTACTTGGGAGGAAGCTCAAGAGCTGTTACGACCTCCTCCTAACCGGAAACCATCCATCATTTTGATCGAAGGCCATGAAATCGAGGAATACGAGGTATTCTGGAGAGCAAGGCTAATAATTTAGTTTGCAAAGTTGAGAGAAGTCATACAATTTTATTACTTATGAATGTTTATGGTTTTTACTTGTGGATGTTTCTAAATCTTGGACTTGGGATTGGAATAATTTCTAATATTTTGACCTATGATAGAATTTTCACAAACTACATTATAATATGTTTCTGTTGATCTCTTGCATTTTAGTCCTGTTATGAGGATTTTGAAGATCTCTCCTTCAGAAGTGTTTGTAGCATTCTAAGTGTAATGTCCCAGTTGCTGTTTAGCCTATCCAGGCTTAATCAAAATTGTCCAATTCTATTGATTTTTATTTGGGAACTATATGTAGATCTGAAGGTATTTATGGGCGCATCTCTTGTCCCCTAAATGTCCCTGATAAGTAGGAAAATAAAGTGTTTGTAGACATGTAGTTCTTCCTTCCATGCCCATAAAGCTTGTGCACTCAATAAAGCTTTTGCTGCAGTGAGGGATTTGCACAGTCCTAGTTGTCTGTTGCTTGCTTCTCATTGAGTCACTGCAACCATGATGTCCATGATGCCCTATCATGGAGGGCAAGAAAAGGTTTCTAAACCTTATGGGTCCTCTAAATTATGTTGCATTTAGTAGAATTTACATCGTGAAGAGATGTTCATCAAATGGGACACTGGTCTCAATATTTCTTGTATCCTCTTCCATTCAGTTTGTGAGGCATCCAAGTCACATTTCAGTTTATATGTTGTTCGCCTTGTAACGTGGTGGATGCATCAAAATGTGGAAGTGCTCTTGATCACTGCATTATAATGCTAATGATGTAGTTGTGTCAAATAATTTGTTTTGGTCCTTCACTTTCAGTTTTTTTGTTTTGTTTTGGTCATTGATATTAATTATTTTTACAGGAAGCTCCAGTTCTTGGGAAGCCTACCATTTTCACTACAGACCAGGCTGGGTAATCCCTATTCTCAATTATGCTTGTCATTCAGTATATATCAAAATGTTACAAACTCCATTCTCAGGTCCTTACTCTTTATGCCCTATAGGGATTAGGGAAGGAGTTAGTCATAGGTTTGAAAAATAAGGTCACATGAATTCATTTTATTTAAAAGTAATTCATTGGTGTTCTACATGTGTTCAATCGGTGAGCACCACCTGTATGTTGCTTCCAGCTATTTGCTTGTTCTAATTTTGATAAGTTTGTTTTTTCAGTGCTAAAATTGTGATGCTGTTTTTGATTGCTAAAGTCCATGGAGTTGGTGACAAAAAGGTTCCTGCCAGATACTCCTGTGGATTATGGTGGTTTGGAGGTCTAGGAGTGGAGGCTTTTAAAATTGGGGATTGCTTTCAATGTCGTGCTGATTGTGTACCAGGCAAATAAACTTTGGGAAGAATAAAAATAAAACAGAACAAACATTGATCTTGGGGTAAACAGAATGTTGAGAAACCTGTTGCAATCGCTAGAGATACCATGTAGCACTGGGCATGGAATGATGTCATGCAAGAAGCTGAAACCCCTATAGTTTATAGATCTGGTCCAGGTTATAGGGTTACAGAATGTTGGCTTCTCCCTCATTTTCTCCTCTCTATTGTTTCCTACAAAATAAATACAGAATAAAAAGATAAGTTTACGTGGAGTGACTCTGGACAACCAATATTACAAAAGAAGTGGAATCATAGTCTCTAGTAACCCCATTCATGAATATTTGTGAGCAATGAAAAAGAAATCTCTTTTGTTACTTTTTGAACTCCCATTTAATGTTTGTTTGCAAATCAAATGAAGTTCTATCTTCCACCTTTACAGACCCAAGTTGGCCAACTCTGAAACCTTGACAATGGAAAACTGTCGTTGTCAGCATTCTTGGTTGTTTTCTTAGTTGTCTACGAAGAGATGCAACTGATTATTTTCTGAGATTCCTTTTTGTTTTGATACTTGCGATCATTATTCCTTCTGCATTCTTTGAATTATTTTCTTATTGAAGTTCACCTCAAATGATGTGAGATGCAACTGATTATTTTCTGAGATTCCTTTTTGTTTTGATACTTGCGATCATTATTCCTTCTGCATTCTTTGAATTATTTTCTTATTGAAGTTCACCTCAAATGATGTGAACATCATTGATCCGCCTGCATCTGCAAGGTTATAGTTTTTCCCCTCTTTTGTTTAAATGATTACATATCCAAATCAGTAGCCGATGGAGCGGAGGACTCTACTCAGTAAAAATTTGATCTACAATTTTGGCCCATGGAAGAAATAGTTTCTTATAGTGGAAGTTCCTTTCCCTTTATTGTGATACAGAGAATTAGCCATATCATTGTGAAATGAGCCTAGGATCCATAACCTAAAATCAGTTTCCATTTTAAGATGACTGCTTGCTCCATATTCTTGGTGGGCCTCTCTCCTATCTGTTCTGTTTCCTCTCATACTTGGCATTATATTTGGACCTTATAATAAAAGAACTCCTCAAAAAGGATATCATGAAAGACTTGCAGCATTTATCATGAATACATCAAAGCATTTCTTTGCGAGGTGGTAAGTGTGACTAATGTCCCAGTAACAAGCAGAAACTAAAGATTTTTTTTTTGAAAGTGGGTAGTACCACATGTATATATTGAGAAAGAGAATGTACAAGTATAGGTGGGCCAAAAACCTAAAAAAGGCCAACCCCCCAGCACCTATACATCAAAGACACCAAGGCGGTGTAAAAGATGCTAATCTCCGAAGGTGCCAAAAATAGGAGACATCGAATGATTTACATTTGACAAAATGCTCACCCACTCCTTGACCCTACCTCAAACAAAATGAGCCAACGCCTCCCCGGAATGGGACTCCTTGAAGATATGATGGTTACGTCCCCCACCCCCCCCCCCCCCCCCCCCCACCACCCATAGTGTGGCATGGAGGGTCAGCCACCACACGATCCTGTCCGCCTTGAGGTGCCACTGCCTATGCCAATCCCGGAGCAAAGAAACGACTTCACCCCGTAAGGTGATAGAGTGGCCGGTCCTCCGAGCAATGTCCCGCCAAAGCCCCTGAGAGTAAGCAGCTCACAAAAAGATGATCCAAGGAGTCTCCACGCCACAAAGATAGCAGGTAGGACTCACATCAGGAAGAAATCATATCAATCTGTCCCTAGTAGAAAGCCTTCCATGAGCAATCCTCCAAACCAAAATCTGAACCTTGGGAGGATTGGGCATCCTCCACACTTTCTGGAAGAAGGCAAACCGCACGCCCCTATCTGTGCAAACTTCATAGGCTGATTTGACAGAAAAGTTGTCATCCTTCCCCCATCTCCAGGTCCATCCGTCCTCCCTATCTTGCAGACGCAAGGATAAAACTCAGCAAACTCTGAAACTGCTCCAACTCCTCCTGCTGGAAGTGCCTCTTGAAAGTCAGAGCCCAGGCACCACCTGG
Source organism: Colocasia esculenta (assembly GCA_014218235.1). Taxonomy (NCBI): domain Eukaryota; kingdom Viridiplantae; phylum Streptophyta; class Magnoliopsida; order Alismatales; family Araceae; genus Colocasia; species Colocasia esculenta. The sequence goes on along the minus strand of CM024760.1, from coordinate 696,817 downwards.
GATCTGCTGATCATAAGCCTGAGCCACAAGATGGACTATCTTCTTATCAATATGTGAAGTCTTGCAGAACTTACATGTATTGGTTGTTCTTATATATTTGAATCCTGTTTCCTCTCTTTCCATTGTTCAGGATTTTGTCAGAAAAAGGCCTGCAAAATTATAATTTGCAAGTTAGTGGCATATAATCATCTGTTTGTGAAAAATTTTATAGGGGTTAAATATTTTTGTCTTACATTTTAGTCTTGTTTATGTTAGACTTGCATGTGTTTAGTGGAAAATCGTGTAGAAAACAGTCAGTATGCTAAATATGAAGCATTTCTCCAACCATGTACCAGTGAAAAAAATCAATGGGCTCAATGCGAAGATTGTTCCAAGTGGCGCAAACTACCCGCAAATGCACTTTTGCCTCCCAGGTGGACATGCTCTGATAACTCATGGGATCCTCAAAGGTAACTTTACAAACTTTGTAGTAGTCTAGTGATATCTGCTGAAAAAATTTATAAATATTCTGTTCATCTTTGAACAATTTGGAAGGAGCAGTTGATTTGCAGCTAATTTAGTGACTGTAGACTTGTTGAAATCATCATATGCTAGTTAGCTCTTCAAACACTCCCCCCATGCCCAGTGTGTATACATTATGGCATTAGAAAGTGTGTGGGCAGTAAGTTTGGTGTATTAATATATGACCTTCTCCAGAAAAGTAAGCCAAAAAGTGTTTCTTTTCATAATATAGAGGTCCGGCAGTTGTGATTGCAATTTGCAGCATGTTAGAGAAGAATTTTCATTAACAAATTTTCTTATTCATTAAGTTTTCAATTCTATTATTCATTTTATTGTTCTCATTAAACCTTTTATTCATTTATCATATCATGATGATATTAATTCGCTGTAATAGTTTTCCAGATCTTGTTTCTCACTTTTGTCATCTCATCCATTCATGGGCATCATGGTTAGCATAATTGGCTGATCCTGATCCGGATCAACTGATTCTGTATCCAATCCGGGGGGGGGGCCCTCATCATCATCCTCATCATCAGAGCCTTATCCCATTATTTGGGGTTGGCTATATGAATCTTTTTCCGCCAAAGATTTCTAGTAAGTGCTATATTCATGTTTCCCGGAAGTAGCCCCTTGGATTACAAAAATTCCACCCGAATCGGCCGGAATTGGACCGAGTCGATCTAGATCAGCTTGGATCCCAGGCTGATCCGGCCGATTCTGCCAAAAAAAAATTTCTTGTATATATTGATTAATACATGCATTAAACTATTATTTCACATATATAAATGAGTTCATATATATACACACAATTAATATGTCCAATATGATTGTGTACATTAATTCACATATTTATTGATATAAGTACACAAACACATGTAGACATATATGGCATCCAATTTATGTATTATATATCATATTTGACATGCATATATATTGATTACAATATTCAAACATATATTTATGTATGTATTACGTATATGTATACACTCATTGTATATATATTTTGTGTGTGTGTGTGTGTTAGACATTAATATATGATTGTATGTACATTAAGACACTTATATGTATAAAGTGTTCATTCATATGATATATATACTATAAGGATATATATATTAATTATGTATGTACATTAAATGTATATGATTCCATATATATTTTATACATATATGAATTATGAATGTTTAAATTTATATATATGATTACATATATCATAAATACATAAGTAATGTATAGATAATATATATTATGTATAATATATGGCTGTATACATTAAAACATGTTTATATGTATAAGTATACATTTATAACGATATAATACTATGTCTGTACATTAATATGATATGTATATATGTATATGATTACATATACATTGTATACATATATATACATATTTTTTCTTGACTTTTCTAATTTTTCCTTATTTTTTTTTTTCAAAAAATAGTTTTTAATATGGCAGATTCAATATCGGCCAGACTTTCAGCAGATCTGCCAGATCAGCCAATCTGATCCCAATCTGGATCGGATCGGCCCAGAACGATCCCTGGGCCAAACTGATTTTTTTTCCTTGCCGGGCATGCTATATAATATATTCAACAAATTCTAATGATTGAGCCTTGCTTACTGATGGTGCTTCCTGTAGTCGATAAGAGCACTTATTTTACTTTTATCATGGACTTAGTTTCAATTTTATCCTTGCCATTTTTTGCTGGTGTAGATGAATAACCATGGGATGTTTGTTGCATATATTTACAAGTCGATATTTCTGTTTTTCAGGTCTTCATGTAACTCTGCACAGGAAATAACCACCCAGCAGCTAGCAGATTTGCTTCCCAATAATAATGGTATGAACGTAGAAATGCTACTGAAAGATTTGATAGATAGCTTCCATTAACAAAGATATAATTTGCAGTAACATTCCGGACAGAGTACTTAATGTGATATTAATTTGTTCGCATTATCATGTGTTTACTGAAGGTAAATGTTCACATATTCGTTATCTACTGAACTGTGTATCTTTTATGATATTCAGTTCAAGGTTCGACGCATTGGGGAATCGGGATGAATCGGGTTTCTCCTGATCCGCCACGATTCGCCTGAATTGGGCCGATTCGCATGGGAATCGGATGGGAATCGGTCCGATTCGATGGGAATCGGGCGTTCGGATCGAATCAGGAGAAACCCGATTCGCCTGATTCCCATCGAATCGGACCGATTTCCATCCGATTCCCATGCGAATCGGCCCGATTCAGGCGAATCGTGGCGGATCAGGAGAAACCCGATTCGCCCCGATTCCCCAATGCGTCGAACCTATTTCAGTTATTTGATTTGGCAATGTTATCTGGTCCACCTGTCTCTGCTTTTCTTGGCATGCTTCATGTGTTTAAGGGATCATCCTTATTACTGCTTGAGTGATGTCTTTTTGAGAAGTTAGTTGACCTGATTCCGACGTCGAAAAGTGACTCCTCTGGTGGTCATTAGAATTTAGGATTTTTGCACATAAATCACCTTTAGATAAGAATATAAGATCTATCACTTTGCATCTAAATTTGCAGTAAGAAGGCCATTGCACTTTGTACAAGATGTCCACCGAGTCAACAATGGTGCGAAAAGACCACAGAATGTTGTTCTGCACATGTTCGACTATAAATTCAAATCTAAATGCAGAAGCGGTAAATCCTCAATGTTCATTCTAATAATGTTTTGTATGCAAAATATTTCTTGGAATTTTAAGGAAAAAGAATTTCAAGGAACCCTTTAAATGTGTTTCTTCATTTTTCCTCAGCATCAGAGGGACAGGATAACTTCATTTCACCATCTAACTAATGTATTTCAAATTGCATGTTTTTTTTATATTTATCTTCTGAAGATTGGATTTTATTAGACTGATTTTTGTTCTTTTTTTGCCCTTGAGCAGTTTCTTCGAAAAAGAGCAAGGGGAAGCTTGAAAATGATCCTCTTGAATCATCAGATGGTCTGGACACACTTGCAAATCTTGCTATTATGGGTGAGGGTGAACCCCTTCCCGCTTCTTCCCAGCCCACTACGAAGCACCCACGCCACCGACCTGGCTGCACGTGCATTGTCTGCATCCAACCACCAAGTGGCAAGGGTCCCAAGCACAAGCAAACATGCCAATGCAATGTCTGTCTCACTGTCAAGAGGCGATTCCAGACTCTCATGCTGAGAAAAGAAAAGCGTCAGTCCGAAAAGGAAGCTGAGACCACACGAATGAAGCAACAAGAGACCCAAATGCAAGAAGTGTTGACACAGGAAGAGGGTGATCAACCAGCAACCTGTAATGTGGGTTGTGAAGAAGCAGACGGTACGGCTGCCCCGAGTGAAGGTTTTGAAGATGAGGACTCTGACAGGAGAAAACCATTACCATCTGCCATTAAGACACAGATTGATTTGAACATGCAGCCAGATCGAGAGGAAGAACCATCACCTGTGTCTGATGCTGGAAATTTGATGAGGCTGCTCCAAGATGCTGCTGCTTAGGGATTTTATTTTCTGGTTCTCAATCACTGGAATCGGGCATCTTTTGTTCATATCTGTGCAGGTGCTTTATCAAGAGGGGCGGTGGCGGAGATGCTCAGGAGCAGGAAGTCTGGTAGATGCCGGAAACTTGGAAATCTGAGAGCATTCTGCCCTTTGCTTGGCGTCAATTCTCTACCCAATGAATGTGACTATGGTATCAGTGGTAGTCAAGAGTATGCCTTAATTGAGACAAAGGGGTTCGGAGGCCTCCCGAAGTATCAAAATATCTTTGCAGGCTTACAGAAGTAGACAAGGAGGAGGTCCCTTTCTTAACCGGGGATTCTTTCACCACAGTTCCCGAGTCCCAACTCCCTGCGGCTTCAAGAGGTTAGATATGTTTACCTGCCCCATTTTCTCCACGGGGCACCGAACAAAAGGTTGAGGAACGACGTGGAGTTCATGTTTATTTGCAGTGTTTGAGCATAGAAACCTATGTACGTATAGTAACCGGGGCCTGTGGATGACTTGGTGGACTTTGGGAATCCATCTAGGTTCCTCAAATTAAGCATCATCTTTAGATTGCTACTTCAGAAAAGATCCTCTTACTGATACACGTGCAAAGCTCTGACAGTACTTGCGGTATACTGCAAGTATCCAGTTTTATATGGCAATGAAAATTTACATTCATGGTCTTTTCTGCCTTTTTTTTCTTCGGTTTTCCTGCAAAAGGGATACGTATGAATCCGATGCCGAGATGCCACTAGTAATGCTTCTTAATAGCTGGTTGGTCTTTTTGCTTGCAGCTGATGAATGTTGCAGAGAAATGATAGGGTTAGAATTGATGGATACAAGGGTAGGTGTGCTCCAACTCATAATGTTTTTAAATCTTTTATAAAATCCGTTTATTCTATTTATTTGATTATTTGTCTCACTCGTGATAAGTGAGATAAATAATCGAGTGAGTCAGATATATATAGGTTGTTATTTGTTCTACTTATTTAGTTGTTTGTGATAAGTAGGACAAATAGATTTTATAGAAAAATAGTGTGAATTTAAAAACACTTTGAGATGAGGTCACTGCATCATCCGGACAAGCCAATCTTGTTTTAGAAGAGTAGCATTTCTCAACTTATTTAGTTATTTGTTTTTGGAAGTTAAACATTTCTCATTGTTGTCTGCCTTACTGTAGGTTTTCTCGTGGAGTACAAGTTGAATTGTAGTTGGGCATACATTTAGGATCGTTCACATGCATGTGCATCAAACATGGGGTTCTTTTTTCCCTATGACTTAAAGAAGAAATGATGATTATGCATATACCTACTTGATTTTTCTACAACTATTCCATGGTGCTCAGTTGAATGTGTCCTCATCATTATATTTATATTTGAAAACTTATATATACTCTTTTTCTAATCAACGGTCCGAGTGTTGCTGAATGACCTCGTAGGACGGCAAATAAATGAGCAAAAGTTTTAATTTTTTAACATTAAATTGTAAAATATATAAAAACAAGTTCTAGTTTTGTAAGATATTCGCATGTAATGGTAATGTATCTTTGAATGCGCTTTAAGGAGGTAAACTATAATGTCTTTTCACTGTGATCATATGAATGCACATTTTGTTACGCAATATTTTTTATTTTTTGGTGATTGTAATCATGTATGTGTTACTAAAATATTTAATTTTTAAATGCAAATAGAATCTTTCATGTCATAAAACGAAAACAGGACTATCTCATTGCTCAAATGCCAATCACAAAATTCGTCTATCTTCCCTGAAAACTAAAAATGAACTTGAATACAAATAGAGAAAACTAAAACTAAAAAGATTAAACTAACCTGTAATTTGATACAACTATATGTTGTCCGACTCTTTATTGGGACAAATATAGATATAGATAATCTAGTTCTAATATATTGTTAAATAACAGATATATATTAATGTCATCTATCTATCACGATCAGCTAATTTTCTCAATTTTAAGCATATAAAACAAAGTTCAATTTAGGATTAAAAAATATTTCTATAATGCAAAAAAGAAAATATAATCTTGCGTTTATTTATATGCACTGCACTCAATTTAGACTGGCCATAAGTATAAAAAATAAGATAGGGCTTACAAATAAAAAATAATTTTTTAAGTATAGCATAATTTTATATATATTAAAAGAAGAGTGCACATGAAAAGAAATGTTCTTCAAGGTATAGTTTTCTGATCGCTGAAGTGCCATACGAGTTTCCATATATAAATTGTCTTCAAACAACTTCCGTACATATTCAATAATGTGTATATTTTGAAACGATGTAATTAAAAAATAGATAATTTTAGCTTTTAGCAACTCGACAATTTTACCTTGAATATCAGAAACTCTTTTATTGGAACTCAGAAAGTATGGAGGTATCTTTTCTTTTGTCTTATCCTTGTTGCAGAATATTTATTAGGCACGTTTTCAGCATGGAGCTTTCATAGAACATTAATTGAAGATTGACTCTTAAGCTATGAAGCTACAAGCATGGTCTGAAGCCGTTGGAATGCTAAAAAGCTGAAGGACTAATGGATAATCAAAATCTCATCTGCATCTAAAGGATCAAAGGTAACTCCTCAAACGACTAGATCTTCAACGGATAGTTTCAAACAGAAACATCCTCTGAAGCATATATAGAAGCCGAAGTTTGAACAAGAGGAGACACCAAGTGTGTGAAACGAGCTAACAACTTATTCAACTCACTCCTGTCTTCTGCTAGCAAGAGCCTTCACAAACCTTCTACTGAGCTGCAAGATAGAGAGCTTCTACAGTCCGAAAATTTCCAAGCTCTCCTCTTCACAGAAGTCTTGTTTGTGTTGGGTGGAAGTTGTGTAACTAGATATTCTTCTGGTCCACCCTCCTTGATTCAAAAAGGATTAGTGTTGTAATTTCTATATATATTCCTTTTTGAATTCCCGTTGTTTGCTCACTCTTTAGAGCAAACACACAAGTGTTTTTCAATTCTATCTGTAGGAGGTTTGTTCCTGCAGTGTCCCTCTTGTGAAGGGAAGACCTTGTTAAAGGTAGTCTTTGTACCCCTGTTGAGGGAAGACTTACTTGAGAGTAAGTGAGATTGTAATACCTCTCAAGGGTGAGAGAAGACCAAGTATTCTTGAAAGTTAGTGAAATCTCAAGTGGTTTCCTAGAGGACTGGACGTAGGACTTCTATGTAGGAAGGGCCGAAGCAGGATCAAATTTATTATGCAATTGTGTGATTGTTTCCGCCAATTTACACTTGAATCACATACTACACTTAACACTAACAAGTCTACCTTAGTGTTGTCTAATTTCAGATAAATATTTAAAAGGTTAGAAGTCCTATTCACCCCCCTCTAGGACATCATTTGTGCCATCTCGATCCAACAACATCGGGAGGAGCTCTCTGGACGAGATGAACACAACATCCGATCGTCGTGATAGGCCGACTCTGTGTTGCGGCCCCACAGGTGAGCCGCGTAAATGAGGAGGCGTTACGGCAAAAACGTGTAGATTGTCAGCTAGAATCAAAATTTTGGAGCCTGAAATTATGGATTTTCAACCTGAAAATGGCGCCTTATCGCCTGAGGCGATAATTGCAACTAGTGCCTCTGAGTGCCGATTCCAAATTAGGGTCTTATAAGCGATTCCGATAATTGAGCCGAAAGTTATGCCCGTTTGATCGAAGGGGTGTTGAAATCCGAGCGCATCGGGAGCCGCGACCACGCTCCCGGAGTGGAATCTAGGCGCCGGACCGAAAATCTCCGAATCAGACCCAGTGCCGACGGGTCGAAGTGCCGATTCTGAATTGCGGCCTCGCGGGTGGTTCTGATCACCGGGCGAAGAAATATCTGTATCTTACTGAAGGGGTGAGAAAATCAGTGTACTAATAAACACGCTACGAGGTGGTATTTCGGGCACCGAACTCGGAATTATGCAAAATTGGCGTCTTCGCGACCGTCTCGGAGTGTCAATTCCGAATTGTGGTCACAAAAGTGATTCTGATACCCGGGCGGAAAGTTATGCCAAGTTCTTCCACAGAAGGGGGTAAGAGTAATCCTTCAAGGGTGACTATATCGACGATTTTCGTGCGCCCACGTTTACGACGTCAGGAGGAGCTCTCTGGCCGAGATGAGCACAACTTCCGACCGCCGTGATAGGCTGACTCTGATTTGTGGCCCCACAGGTGAGCCGCGTAAATGAGGAGACGTTACGGAAAAAACCAGTGGATCATCGGCTGGAATCGAAATTTTGGAGCCCGAAACGATGGATTTTTGACTCGAAAACGACGCCTTATCACCTAAGGTAATATGTAGTGGCTAGCACCTCTGAGTGTCGATTTGGAATTGGGGTCTTATAAGCGATTCTGATAACCGAGCCGGAAGTTATGCCCGTTTAACCGAAGGGGTGTCGGAATCCGAGCGTATCGAGAGCCGCGACCGCGCTTCTGGAGCGAAATCTGGGGGCCAGATCGGAAATCTCTGAATCTGACCAAGTGCCCATCGGGTCGAAGTGCCGATTCCAAATTAGGGCCTCGCGGGCGGTTTCGATCACCAGGCGAAGAAATATCTGCATCTTACGAAAGGGGTGTGAAAATCGGTGTACAATTACACACACTGTGAGGTGGCATTTCGGGCTTCGAACTCGGAATTCTAAAAAAGTGACGTCTTCACGACCGTCTCGGAGTGCCGAATCCGAATTGTGGCCACATAAGTGATTCTGATACCCGGGCGGAAAGTTATGCTCAGTTCTTCCACAGAAGGGGGTGAGAGTAATCCTTTAGGGGTGACTATATCGGCAATTTTTGTGCGCCCACGTTCACGACGTCGGGAGGAGCTTTCTGGCTGAGATGAGCACGACTTCCTATTTCCGTGATAGGCTGACTCTGAGTTGTGGTCCCATAGGTGAGCCACGTAAACGAGGAGACGTTATGGAAAAAACCCGTGGATCGTCGGCTGGAGGTGGCATTTCATGCTCCGAACTCGGAATTCCGCAAAACTGGCATCTTCGCGACTGTCTCGGAGTGCCGAATTCGAATTGTGGTCACATAAGCGATTTTGATATCCGGGTGGAAAGTTATGCCCAGTTCTTCCATAGAAGGGGGTGAGAGTAATCGCTTGAAGCAATAGCTGGCGACGAGCGCCTCTGAGTGCCGATTCCGAATTGGGGTCTTATAAGCGATTCCGATAATTGAGCCGAAAGTTATGCCCGTTTAACCAAAGGGGTGTCAGAATCCCAACGCATCGGGAGCCGCGACTACGCTCCTAGAGCATAATATGGGCGTCGGACTGAAAATCTGTGAATCCGACCCAGTGCTGACCGGGTCAAAGTGCCGATTCTGAATTGGGGCCTCGTGGGCGGTTCCGCTCGCAGGGAGAAGAAATATCCACGCCTTACCGAAGGGGTGCAAAAATCGGTGTACTAGAACACATGCTGCACAGTGGCATTTGAGGCTCTGAACTTGAAATTCCGCGAAACAGGCATTTTCGCGACTGTCTCGGAGTGCCGATTTCGAATTTTGGTCACATAAGCGATTCTGATACCCGAGCAGAAAGTTATGCCTAGTTCTTCCACAGAAGTAGTGAGAGTAATTCGTCAGGGGTGACTATATTGGTGATTTTCATGCGCCCACGTTTACGACGTCGGGAGGATCTCTCTGGCCGAGTTGAGCACGACTTTCGATTGCCGTAATAGGCCGACTTTGAGTTGCGGCCCCACAGGTGAGCCGTGTAAACGAGGAGACGTTACGGAAAAAACCCGTAGATTGTCGGCTGGAATCGAAATTTTGGAGCCCGAAGTGATGGATTTTTTACTCGAAAATGGCACCTTATCACCTTAGACAATATGTAGCGACTAGCGCCTCTGAGTGCCGATTCGGAATTGGGGTCTTATAAGCGATTTCGATAACTAAGCCAATAGTTATGCTCGTTTAACCGAAGGGGTGTCGGAATCTGAGTGCATCGAGAGCCGCAACCGCACTCCCAGAGCAGAATCTGGGGGCCGGATCGAAAATCTCTGAATCTAACCAAGTGCCGACCAGGTCGAAGTGCCGATTCTGAATTGGGGCCTCGCGGGCTGTTCCGATCACCAGGCGAAAAAATATCCGCATCTTACCAAAGGGGTGTGAAAATCAGTGTATAAGTACACACGCTGTGAGGTGGCATTTTTGGCTCCGAATTTGGAATTCCGCAAAATTGGTGTCTTCACGACCGTCTCGGAGTTCTGAATCCGAATTGTGGTCACATAAGTGATTCTGATACCTGGGCGGAATGTTATGCTTAGTTCTTCCACAAAGGGGGTGAGAGTAATCCGTCAGGGGTGACAATATTGGCGATTTTTGTGCACCCACGTTCACGACCTCGGGAGGAGCTCTCTGGCCGAGATGAACACGACTTCCCATCACCGTGAAAGGCTGACTCTGAGTTGCGGCCCCACAGGTGAGCCACGTAAACGAGGAGACGTTATGGCAAAAACCCATGAATCGTCGGCTGGAGGTGGCATTTCGGGCCTCGAACTCAGAATTCCGTAAAACTGGCGTCTTCACGACTGTCTCGGAGTGCCGAATCCGAATTGTAGTCACATAAGCGATTCTGATACCCAGGCGAAAAGTTATACGCAGTTCTTCCACAGAAGGGGTGAGAGTAATCGCTTGAGGGGATAGCTGGCGACGAGCGCCTCTGAGTGCCAATTCCAAATTGGGGTCTTATAAGTGATTCTGATAATCGAGCCGTAAGTTATGCTCGTTTGACCGAAGGGGTGTCATAATCCCAATGTATCAGGAGCCGCGACCGCGCTCCTGGAGCGGAATATGGGCGCTGGACCGAAAATCTGCGAATTCGACCCAGTGCCGACCGGGTCAAAGTGCCGATTCCGAATTGGGGCCTCTCGGGCGGTTCTGCTCGCAGGGAGAAGAAATATCCACGCCTTACCGAAGGGGTGCAAAAATTGGTGTACTAGAACACACGCTGCGCAGTGGCATTTGAGGCTCCGAATTCGAAATTCCGCGAAACAGGCGTTTTCGTGACCGTCTCGGAGTGTCGATTTCGAATTGTGGTCACATAAGCGATTCTGATACCCGAGTAGAAAGCTATGCATAGTTCTTCCACAGAAGGGGTGATAGTAATCCATCAAGGGTGACTATATCGGTGATTTTTGTGCACCCACGTTTACGACGTCCGGAGGAGCTCTCTGGCCAAGATGAGCACGACTTCTGATCATCGTGATAGGCTGACTCTGAGTTGTGGCCCCACAGGTGAGCCGCGTAAACGATGAGACGTTACGGCAAAAACCCGTGGATCGTCAGCTAGAATCGAAATTGTGGAGCCCAAAACGATGGATTTTTGACTCAAAAACAACACCTTATCACCCGAGGTGATAATAAGCGACGAGCGCCTCTGAGTGCCAATTCCGAATTGTGTTCTTATAAGCGATTCCGATAGACGGGCGAAAAGTTATGCCTGTTTGACCGAAGGGGAGTTGGAATCCCAGCCCATCGGGAGCCGCGACCGCGCTCCCAGAGCGGAATCCTAGCACCAGACCAGAAATCTCTGAATCTGACCCAGTGCCGACCGAGTCAAAGTGTCGATTCCGAATTGGGGCCTCCCAGACGATTCCGCTCACTGGGCGAAGAAATATCCACATCTTACCAAAGGGGTGCAAAAATCGGTGTACTGTAACACACGCTGCGTAGTGGAATTTTAGGCTCCAAACTTGAAATTCCCTAAATTCGGCGTCTTCGCGACCGTCTCGAAGTGCTGATTCCGAATTGTGGTCACATAAGCGATTCTGATACCCGGGCGGAAAGTTATGCTCAGTTCTTCCACAGAAGGGGGTGAGAGTAATCCGTCAGGGTGACTATATCGGCGATTTTCGTGCGCCCACGTTTACGACGTCGAGAGGAGCTCTCTGGCCGAGATGAGCATGACTTCCGATTGCCGTGATAGGCCGACTCTGAGTTGCGGCCCCACAGGTGAGCCGTGTAAATGAGGAGATGTTACGGTAAAAACCTATGGTTCGTTGGCTGGAATCGAAACTTTGGAGCCCAAAACGATGGATTTTCAACTCCAAAATGGCGCCTTATCGCCTGAGACGATAACAGGCGACGAGCGCCTTTGAGTTCCGATTCCGAATTGGAGTCTTATAAGCGATTCCGATAACTGAGCGAAAGTTATGCCCGTTTGACCGAAGGGGTTTCGGAATCCCAGTGCATCGGGAGCTGCGACCGCGCTCCCGGACTGGAATCTGGGAGCCGGACCAGAAATCTCCGAATCCAACACAGTGCCAACCGGCACAAAGTGTCGATTCCGAATTGGGGCCTCGCGGGCGGTTCCGCTCGCTGGGCGAAGAAATATCGTCGTATTATCGAAGGAGTGCGAAAATCGATGTACTAGAACACACGCTGTGCGGTGGCATTTCGGGCTCCAAACTCAGAATTCTGCGAAACTGGCATCTTCGCGACCGTCTCGGAGTGCCGATTCGGAATTGTAGTCATATAAGCGATTCTGATACACAAGCGGAAAGTTATGACCCGTTCCTCCACAGAAGGGGGTTAGAGTAATCTGTCAGGGGTGACTATATCTGCGATTTTCGTGCGCCCATGTTTACGACGTCGGGAGGAGCTCCCTGTTCGACATGAGCACGACTTCCGATCGCCATGACAGGCCGACCCTGAGTTGTGGCCCCACAAGTGAGCCGCGTAAACAAGGAGACGTTACGGCAAAAACCCGTGGATCGTCAGCTGGAATTGAAATTTTAGAGCCAGAAAGGATGAATTTTCGACTCGAAAATAGCGCCTTATCGTCTGAGGCGATAACAGGCGATGAGGCATCTTAGTGCCAATTCCGAATTTGGGTCTTATAAGTGATTCCGATAATCGAGCGAAAGTTATGCCCGTTTGACCGAAGGGGTGTCGAAATCCGAGCGCATCGGGAGCCGCGACCGCGGTCCCGGAGCGGAATCTAGGCAGTGGACTGGAAATCTCCGAATCCGACCTATGGCTGATCGGATCGAAGTGCCGATTCTGAATTTGGGCCTGGCAGGCAGTTGCGCTCGTCGGGCGAAGAAATATCCGCCTCTTATCGAAGGGGTGCGAAAATCAGTGTACTAGGACACAAGTTGTGCGGTGGCATTTTGGGCTTCGGACTCGAAATTCTGCGAAACCGACATCTTCATGACAATCTCGGAGTGTCAATTTCGAATTGTGGTCACATAAGCAATTCTGATACTCGGGCGGAAAGTTATGCCCAGTTCTTCCACAGAAGGGGGTGAGAGTAATCCGTCAGAGGTGACTATATCGGTGATTTTCATGCGCCCACGTTTACGACGTCGGGAGGAGCTCCTTGGCTGAGATGAGCACGACTTCCGATCGCCGTGATAGGCCGACTCTGAGTTGTGGCCCCACAGGTGAGCCACGTAAATGAGGTGACGTTACGACAAAAACCCGTGGATCACCGGCTGGAATCGAGACTTTGGAGCCCGAAATGATGGATTTTTCGACTCGAAAATAGTGCCTTATCGCCTGAGGCGATAACAGGCGACGAGCGCTTCTAAGTGCCGATTCCGAATTGGGGTCTTATAAGCGATTTCGATAACCGAGTGAAAGTTATGCCCGTTTAACCGAAGGGGTGTCAGAATCCCAGCGCATCGGGAGCCGCGACCGTGCTCCTGGAGATGAATCTGGGCGTCGGACTAGAAATCTCCGAATCTGACACAGTGCCGACTGGGTCGAAGTGCCGATTCCAAATTGGAGCCTCGCTGGCGGTTCCGCTCACCGCGTGAAGAAATACCCACGTCTTACCGAAAAAGTGCAAAAATTGGTGTACTATAACACACGCTGCGCGATGGCATTTCGGGCTCCAAACTCAGAACTCCACAAAACTAGCGTCTTTGCGACCGTCTCGAAGTGCCAATTCCGAATTGTGGTCACATAAGCAATTTGATACTTGGGCGGAAAGTTATGCCCAGTTCTTCCACAGAAGGGGGTGAGAGTAATCCGTCAGGGGTGACTATATCGACGATTTTTTTGCACCCACGTTTACGACATCGGGAGGAGCTCTCTGGCCAAGATGAGCACGACTTCCGATCTTCGTGATAGGCCGACTCTGATTTGTGGCCCCACAGGTGAGCCGCATAAACGAGGAGATGTTACGGAAAAACCCATGGAACATCAGATGGAATCAAAATTTTAGAGCCTAAAACGATGGATTTTCGACTCGAAAATGGTGCCTTATTGCTTAAAGTGATATCAAGTGACGAGCGCCTCTGAGTGCCGATTCCGAATCGGGGTCTTATAAGCGATTCTGATAACCGAGCCGAAAGTTATGCCCGTTTGACCGTAGGGGTGTGGGAATTCGAGCGCATCAGGAGTCGCGACCGCGCTCCCGGAGCGGAATCTGGGTGCCAGACCGGAAATCTCCGAATCCTACCTAGTGTCGACTGGGTCAAAGTGACGATTCCAAATTGGGGCCTCATGGGCGGTTCCGCTTGCCGGGTGAAGAAATATCTTCATCTTACCGAAGGGGTGCAAAAATCGGTATACTAGAATAGACGCTGCACGGTGGCATTTCGGGCTCCGTACTCGGAATTCTGCAAAACTGGTGCCTTTGCGACCATCACAGAGTGCCGATTCCGAATTGTCGTCACATAAGACATTCTGATACTCGGGAGGAAAGTTATGTCCAGTTCTTCCACAGAAGGGGGTGAGAGTAATCCATCAGGGGTGACTATATCGGCGATTTTCGTGCGCCCACGTTTATGACGTCGAGAGGAGCTCTCTGGCCAAGATGAGCACGACTTCCGATTGCCGTGATAGGCCGACTTTGAGTTGCAGACCCACAGGTGAGCCACGTAAACGAGGAGACGTTATGGCAAAAACTCGTGGATCGTCGACTGGATTCGAAATTTTGGAGCCCGAAACGATGGATTTTCGACTCGAAAATGGCGCTTTATCGCCTGAGGCGATAACAGGCGACGAGCGCCTCTGAGTGCCGATTCCGAATTGGGGTCTGATCTCCCCGATTCAAAGGTTTTCGAGCAATAGCGCCTCCCTCGATTACGTGAATCGCTGGTGGGGCCAACACACGGAGTCGACCTATCACGACGATCGGAAGAAATATTCAACTCAGCTCGAGATCTCCACCCTAGGTCGTAGATATGTGTGCATGAACATCGCCGATATAGTCACCCCCTCTGGTTTATTCCCACCTCTTCAGCGAAAGAACTAGGCATAACTTTCCGCCCGGGCATCGGAATCGCTTATGTGACCACAGTTCGGAATTGGCACTCCGAGACGGTCGACAGGGTGCTAGTTTCGCCAAATTTTTTCCGGGGGTGAAATTCCACCGCGGAGCATGTGTATTAGTACACCGTATGTCGTACCCCTTGGGTAGGATGCGGATATTTATTCACCCGCCGATCGGAACCGCCCGCGAGGCCTCAATTCGGAATCGACACTTCGACCCGGTCGGAACAAGGTCACATTGGGAGATTTCCGGTCCGGCACCCAAATTCCTCTCCGGGAGCATGGTCGCGGGCTGCCGATGCGATCGCATACGAACACCCCTTCGCTCAAACGGGTATAAATTTCCGCTCAGTTATAAGAATCACTTATAAGACCCCAATTCGGAATCGGCACTCAGAGACGCCCATTACCCCCTTATGAGCTCAGGCGATAAGACATCGTTTTGGAGTCAAAAAATCTTCATTTCGCACTCCAAAATTGAGATTCCGGCCGACGATCTCCCTGATTCCAAGGCTTTCTGGTAGTAGCGCCTCCCTCGATTATGCAAATCACTGGGGGTGCCAATACACGGAGTCGGCATATTACGGCGATCGAAAGTCATGTTCAACGCGGCTCGAGATCTCCACCCCAGGTCGTAGATATGGGTGCACGAACATCGCCGATATAGTTACCCCCTCCAGTTTATTCCCACCCCATCAGCGAAAGAACTGAGCATAACTTTCTGCCCGGGCATCGAAATCGATTATGTGACCACAATTCGAAATCGGCACTCCGAGACAGTCGACAGGCGCTGGTTTCACATAATTCCGTTTCGGGGGCGAAATTCCACCGCGGAGCGTGTGTATTAGTATGTCACACCCCTTGGGTAGGACGTGGATATTTGTTCGCCTGGTGATCGGAACCGCCTGCGAGGCCCCAATTCAGAATCGGCACTTCGACCCGGTCGACACAAGGTCACAATCAGAGATTTCCGATCAGACGCCGAAATTCCTCTCCGAGAGCGTGGTCGCGGGCTGCCGATGCGATCGCATACGGACACCCCTTCGCTCAAACGGGCATAACTTTTCGCTCGTTTATCAGAATTGCTTATAAGATCCCAATTCGGAATCGGCACTCAGAGGCGCCCATCGCCCCCTTATTGCTTAGACAGTAAGACGTCGTTTCGGGGTCGAAAAACCTTCATTTTGCACTCCGGAATTGCGATTCTGGCCGACGATCTCCCCGATTCCAAGGTTTTCTGGTAGTAGCGCCTCCCTCGATTACGCGAATCGCTGGCCAGGCTAACACACGGAGTCGGCCTATCACGGCGATCGGAAGTCGTGTTCAACTCGGCTCGAGATCTCCACCCCAGGTCATAGATATGGGTGCACGAACATCGCCGATATAGTCACCCCCTCCGGTTTATTCCCACCCCTTCAGCGAAAGAACTGGGCATAACTTTCCGCCCGGATATCGGAATCGCTTATGTGACCACAATTCGGAATCGGAACTCCGAGACGGTTGTCAGGGTGCTGGTTTCGCAGAATTCCGTTCCGGGGCCGAAATTCCATCGCGGAGCGTGTGTATTAGTACACCGTATGTCGTACCCCTTGGGTAGGACGGGGATATTTGTTCGTCCGGCGATCGAAACCGCCCGCAAGGCCCCAATTCAGAATCGACACGTCGACCCGGTTGACACAAGGTCGCATTCGGATATTTTCGGTCCAGCGCCCAAATTCCTCTCTGGGAGCGTGGTCGCGAGCTGCCGATGTGATCGCATACGAACACCCCTTCGCTCAAATGGGCAAAACGTTCCGCTCGGTGATCAGAATCGCTTATAAGACCCCAATTCGGAATCGGCACTCAGAGACGCCTGTCGCCCCTTATTTCCTCAGGCGATAAGATGTCATTTTGGGATTGAAAAACCTTCATTTCGCACTCTGAAATTACGATTCCAACCGATGATCTCCCAGATTCCATGTTTTTCTCGCAGTCGCACCTCCCTCGATTAGGCGAATCACTGGCGGGGCCAACACACGGAGTCGGCCTATCACGACGATCGAAAGTCATGTTCAACTCGGCTCGAGATCTCCACCCCAGGTCGTAGATATAGGTGCACGAACATCGTCGATATAGTCACCCTCTCCGGTTTATTCTTACCCCTTCAGCGAAGGAATTGGGCATAACTTTCCGCCTGGGCATTGGAATCGCTTATGTGAGCACAATTCAGAATCAGCACTTCGAGACGGTCGACAGGGCGCTGGTTTCGCGAAATTCCATTTCGGGACTGAAATTCCACCGTGGAGCGTGTGTATTAGTACACCGTATATTGTACCCCTTGGGTAGGATGTAGATATTTGTTCGCCCGGCAATCGGAACCGCCCGCGAGGCCCCAATTCGGAATTGGCACTTCAACTCGGTCGGAACAAGGTCGCATTCAGAGATGTCCGGTCCGGCGCCCAAATTCCTCTCTGGGTGCATGGTCACAGGCTGCCGATGCGATCGCATACGGACACCCCTTCGCTCAAACGGGTATAACTTTCCGCTCGGTTATCAGAATCTCTTATAAGAACCAATTCAGAATCGGCACTCAAAGACTCCCGTCGCCCCCTTTTTGTCCCAGGCGATACGACGTCGTTTCGGGGTCTAAAAACCTTCATTTCGCACTCTGAAATTGCGATTCCATCCGACGATCTCCCCGATTCCAAGGTTTTCTGCCAGTAGCGCCTCCCTCGATTACGCGAATCGCTGGCGGGGCCAACACATGGAGTTGGCCTATCACGGTGATCGGAAGTTGTGTTTAACTCAGCTCGAGATATCCACCCTAGGTCGTAGATATGGGTGCATGAACATCGCCGATATAGTCACCCCCTCCGATTTATTCCCACCCCTTCAGCGAAAGAACTGGGATAACTGTCCTCCTGGGCATCAGAATCGCTTATGTAACCACAATTCGGAATTGGCACTCCAAGATGGTCGACAGGGCGCTGGTTTCGCAGAATTCTGTTCCGGGGTCAAAATTTCACCGCGGAGCATGTGTATTAGTACACTGTATGTCGTACCCCTTGGGTAGCTTGCGGATATTTGTTCGCCCGGTGATCGGAACCGCTCGCGAGGCCCCAATTTAGAATCAGCACTTCGACTTGGTCGGCACAAGGTCGCATTCAGAGATTTTCGGTCCGACGCCCAAATTACTCTTTGGGAGCTTGGTCGCGGGCTGCCGATGTGATCGCATACAGACACCCCATCGCTCAAACGGCCATAACTTTCCACTCGGTTATCAGAATCGCTTATAAGAGCCCAATTCAGAATCGGCACTCAGAGGCGTCTATCGCACCCTTATTTCCTCAGGCGATAAGATGTCATTTCGGGGTCAAAAAACCTTCGTTTCGCACTCCAAAATTGTGATTCCAGCCGACGATCTCCCCGATTCCAAGGTTTTCTGGCAGTAGCACCTCCCTCGATTACGCGAATCGCTGGCTAACACACGGAGTTGGCCTATCACGGTGATCGGAAGTCGTGTTCACCTTGGCTCGAGATCTGGGTGCATGAACATTGCCGATATAGTCATCCCCTCCAGTTTATTCTCACCCTTCAGCGAAAGAACTAGGCATAACTTTTCACCCGGGCATCGGAATCGCTTATGTGACTACAATTTGGAATCGGCACTTCGAGACGGTCGATAGGGCGTTGGTTTCACGGAATTTCGTTTCGGGGCCAAAATTCCTCCATGGAGCGTGTGTATTAGTACACCGTATGTCATACCCCTGTAGACACTATTTTCCGCTCCCCTTTTTTATGAGAATTGGGGGGGGGGGGGGGGGGCGAAGAACAGTCTCCACAAAGAAAAAGTGGAAAAGACAATAAAACATAACAGCGATCGCCAGGTACTTTTCCTAAAAAGCACCAAAAGTAGGGACGGGTAGGAAAGGAGGTGATGTGTACCTTTCTACCCGTAGAAAAGAAGCGGGATGTGGGTGTGGGTTCACCCTCCTCCTACCACCGGCCGGCCGGCGAAAGAGATTCAGCTCAGTAACTGGGACAAAAGACAACAAAAGACAAATGAACGGGTTAAACGATAGTGTAGTAAATGAAAATAGCAGAAAACCATAGAAGAAACATAAAGAGGGTGCAAACGCACCTCCTAAGGACTGGAATACAAAACCCCTAAGTGGGTGGGAGAGGGCATGCGCATGTGTGCGTGTGTACTATCTAAGAAAGCCCAAAAAAGGAAAGGGAGAAAAACAAAGACGGAGAGATGGCGAGGAAGCCGCTTCTAGACAGTCGAGGTGACAACGTCTCCACGTGGGGGAACTATAACGGAGGATCGTCCGGCGCTCCGGAACGTCGCGTACAGCACCACAGGATCTTCCAGACGACAGAGGCGGAGATCCGGAAGCGGAGGCGTCGCGCATGCAGGGCTTCGCCGTCGGAGAGGGGAGGACTCTCTCTCACTCTCTCTCTAAAACCCCGGACTCTCTCTCTCTCTAAAACCTCTCTCCCTCCAACCAAAAATGGCCCCAGCCCCCAGGAAATGGGCTTCTGCGTGAAGTCTTATTGCTGGCAGAAATCGCGTCGAGAACAGTCGCCGCGTTTAAAGAGTTTAAACGCGTCGGCCTGACTTGCCGCGATTAACCACCGCCTAATGTCCCATCAGTTCACCAAAACATGATGATTACGGCGTACGTCGATATTATGAATTGCGTCGGCTTCAACCACCGTGATTTAGCAAGTCAGATTGATTTGACAGGCATGGTTGTATTCAGGTTCAAAGCGCGTCCACCTAGAGCGTCGCGATTAACTACCGCCTGTCGGTTTGAAAATCGCGGCGGGCCAGCTGGTCGCGATTTGTAATTCTGACACCGTTCTGACACCTGACAGCGGCATGGTGTGCTAGGCGGCTAAGAATCACGTCGTACAGCAACGACGCGTTTTCTTGCTGCGACATGTCCCCTGCCATATGTCAAGACGTGCGTGCTCTGACACGGATGTGAACGTTTGACTTTTAAATCGCGGGGGCTTAATGGACGCCTTTAATCGTCGGTTATGCACTGTGCTACAAAGGCGGTAAGAAAATCGCGTCGTCTCAGACCGTCGCGTCTAGAGCGCCTAAGAAGGCGTCGGCTGTCCCTGACGCGATTTCAAGCAGAACCCTTTTCCAGGATTTTTTCATATTTCCTAGCTTTTCCTAAAGACCCTAAAAAAAAACCCTAAAGGATAGGAAAACAGGAAAATTACTTAAAATATTAACTTAAGACAGTCACTTTTGAGGCGTTACAGTGCAACCCGGAACTTGTCCAATTCTTGGGAAAATTGGAGTGTCTACAACCCCTTGGGTAGGACGCCAATATTTTTTCGCCCGGCGATCAGAACCGCCCGCGAGGCCCCAATTTAGAATCGGAACTACGACCCGGTCGGCACAAGGTTGCATTCGGAGATTTCCGGTCCGGCGCCCAAATTCCTCTCCGGGAGCGTGGTTGCGGGCTGCCGATGCGATCGCATACGGACACCCCTTCACTTAAACGAGCATAACTTTCCGCTCGGTTATCAGAATCGCTTATAAGACCCCAATTCGAAATCGGCACTCAGAGGCGCTCGTCGCCCCTTTATTGACGTCATTTCGGGGTCGAAAAACCTTCATTTCGCACTGTAAAATTGCGATTTCAGCTGACGATCTCCCCGATTCCAAGGTTTTCTGGCAGTGGCACCTCCCTCGACTACGCGAATCGCTGGCAGGGCCAACACACGGAGTCGGCCTATCACGGCGATCAGAAGTTGTGTTCAACTCGGCTGGAGATCTCCACCCCAAGTCGTAGATATGGGTACACGAACATCGCCGATATAGTCACCCCTCCAGTTCATTCCCACCCCTTTAGCGAAAGAACTAGGCATAACTTTCCGCCCGGGCATCAGAATCGCTTATGTGACCACAATTTGGAATTGGTACTCCGAGACGGTAGACAAGGTGCTAGTTTCACAGAATTCCGTTCTAGGGGCAAAATTTCACCGTAGAGCGTATGTATTAGTACAGCGTATGTTGTACCCCTTGGGTAGGACGCGGATATTTGTTTGCCCAGTGATCGGAACTGCCCGCGAGGACCCAATTTGGAATCGGCACTTCGACCCGATCGAAACAAGGTCGCATTCGGTGATTTCCGGTCCGGCGCCCAAATTCCTCTCCAGGAGCATGGTCGCGGGCTGCCGATGCGATCACATACGGACACCCCTTCGCTCAAATGGGCATAACTTTTCACTCAGTTATCAAAATCGCTTATAAGACCCCAATTCAGAATCGCCACTCAAAGGCGTCCGTCACTCCCATTTTGCCTCAGGCGATAAGACATAGTTTCATAGTCGAAAAACCTTCGTTTCATACTCTGAAATTGCGATTCCAACCGACGATCTCCTCGATTCCAAGGTTTTCTGGTAGTAGTACCTCCCTCGATTACGTGAATCGCTAGCGGAGCCAACACATGGAGTTGGCCTATCATGGCGATCAGAAGTCATGTTTAACTCGGCTCGAGATCTCCACCCCAGGTCGTAGATATTGATGCATGAACATCGCCGATATAGTCACCCCCTCCGGTTTATTCCCACCCCTTCAGCAAAAGAATTGGACATAACTTTCCGCCCGGGCATCGGAATCGCTTATGTGACCACAATTCGGATTCGGCACTCCGAGACGATTGAAAGGGCGATGGTTTTGCAAAATTCTGTTTCGTGGCCAAAATTCTACCGCGGAGCGTGTGTATTAGTACATCGTATGTCGTACCCCTTGGGTAGGACGCAGATATTTGTTCGCCCGGCGATCGAAACCGCCCGCGACGCCCCAATTCAGATTCGGCACTTCGACCTGGTCGGCACAAGGTCACATTCGAAGACTTCTGATCCGGCGCACAAATTCCTCTCCGGGAGCTTGGTCGCAGGCTGCTCATGCGATCGCATACGGACACCCCTTCGCTCAAACGGGCATAACTTTCTGCTCAGTTATCAGAATCGCTTATAAGACCCCAGTTCGGAATCGGCACTTAGAGGCGCCTGTCGCCCTCTTATTTCCTCAAGCGATAAGATGTCATTTCATGGTCGAAAAACCTTCGTTTTGCATTCCGAAATTATGGTTCCAGCCGACGATCTCCCTGATTCCAAGGTTTTCTGGCAATAGTGCCTCCCTCGATTACGCGAATCGCTGGCTAACACACGGAGTTGGCTTATCACGGAGATCAGAAGTTGTGTTCAACTTCGCTCGATATCTCCACCCCAGGCCGTAGATATGGGTGCACGAACATCGCCGATATAGTCACCCCCTCCAGTTTATACCTTCAGCTAAAGAACTTGGCATAACTTTCCGCCCGGGCATCGGAATCGTTTATGTGACCACAATTCGGAATCGGCACTACGAGACGGTCAACAAGGCGCTGGTTTCACGTAATTCCGTTCCGGAGCCAAAATTCCTCCGCGGAGCATGTGTATTAGTACACCGTATGTCGTACTCCTTGGGTAGGACGCAGATATTTGTTCGCCCGGCGATCGGAACCGCCCGCGAGGCCCCAATTCAGAATCGACACTTCGATCCGGTCGGCACAAAGTCGCATTCGGAGATTTCCGGTCCGGCGCCCAAATTCCTCTCCGGGAGCGTGGTCGCGGGCTGCCGATGCGATCGCATACGGACACCCCTTCGCTCAAACGGGCGTAACTTTCCGTTCGTTTATCAGAATCGCTTATAAAACCCCAATTCGAAATCGGCACTCAGAGGCACCCGTTGCCCCCTAATTGCCTCAGACAATAAGTCGTTGTGTCTAGGTCGAAAAACCTTTGTTTCGAACTCCGAAATTGCGATTCCAGCCGAAGATCTCCCCGATTTCAAGGTTTTCTGACAGTAGCGCCTCCCTCGATTACGCGAATCACTGGCGGGGCCAACACACGGAGTCGGTCTATCACGGCGATCGGATGTCCACTCCAGGTCGTAGATATGGGTGCACGAACATCGCCGATATAGTCACCCCCTCCGGTTTATTCCCACCCCTTCAGCGAAAGAACTGGGCATAACTTTACGCCCAGGCATCGGAATTGCTTATGTGACCACAATTCGGAATCGACACTCTGAGACGGTCGACAGGGCGCTGGTTTCGCGGAACTCCGTTTCGGGGTGAAAATTCCACCTCGGAGCGTGTGTATTAGTACACCATATGTCGTACCCCTTGGGTAGGACGCGGATATTTGTTCGCCCGGCCATCGGAACAGCCCGCGAGGCCCCAATTCAGAATCGGCACTTCGATCCGGTCGGCACAAAGTCGCATTCGGAGATTTCCAATTCGGCGCCCAAATTCCTCTCCGGGAGCGTAGTCGCGGGCTTTCGATGCGATTGCATACGAAATCCCTTCGCTCATACGGGCATAACTTTCCGCTCGATTATCAGAATCGCTTATAAGACCCCAATTCGGAATCGGCACTCAAAGGCGACCGTCACTCCCTTATTGCCTTAGGCGATAAGACGTCATTTCGGGGTCGAAAAACCTTCATTTCGCACTCCCAAATTGCGATTCCAGCCGATGATCTCTACGATTCCATGGTTTTCTGGCAGTAGCGCTTCCCTCGATTATGCGAATCGCTGGCGGGGCCAACACACGGAATCGGCCTACCACGGCGATCGGAAGTCGTGTTCAACATGGCTCGAGATCTCCACCCCAGGTCATGGATATGGGTGCACGATTATCGCCGATATAGTTACCCCCTCTGGTTTATTCCCACCCCTTCAGCGAAAGAACTGGGCATAACTTTCCGCCTCGGCATCGGAATCGCTTAAGTGACCACAATTCGGAATCGACACTCCGAGACGGTTGACAGGGCGCTTGTTTCGTG
This sequence comes from Colocasia esculenta, assembly GCA_014218235.1. Taxonomy (NCBI): domain Eukaryota; kingdom Viridiplantae; phylum Streptophyta; class Magnoliopsida; order Alismatales; family Araceae; genus Colocasia; species Colocasia esculenta. The sequence continues at coordinate 672,761 of CM024760.1, read as the reverse complement.
GAATTCCGTTCCGGGGCCGAAATTTCGCTGCGGAGCGTGTGTATTAGTACACCGTATGTCGTACCCATTGGGTAGGACGCTGATATTTGTTCGCTCGGTAATCGAAACCGTCTACGAGGCCCCAATTCAGAATCGACACTTCAACCCGGTCGGCACAAGGTCGCATTCAGAGATTTCCGGTATGGTGTCCAAATTCCTCTACGGGACCGTGGTCGAGGGTTGCCGATGCGATCGCATACGGACACCCCTTCACTCAAATGGGCATAACTTTCCGTTCGGTTATCAGAATCACTTATAAGACCCCAATTCGAAACCAGCACTCAGAGGCGCCCGTCGCCCACTTATTGCCTCAGATAATAAGACTTCGTGTCTAGGTCGAAAAATCTTTGTTTCGTACTCCGAAATTGCGATTCCAATCGACTATCTCTCAGATTTCAAGGTTTTCTGGCAGTAGCACCTCCCTCGATTACGCGAATCGTTGGCGGGGCCAACACACGGAGTCGGCTTATCACGGCGATTGGAAGTTATGTTCAACTCTGCTTGAGATCTCCACCCCAGGTCGTAGATATGGGTGCACGAACATCGCCGATATAGTCACCCCTTCCGGTTTATTCCCACCCCTTCAGCGAAAGAATTGGGCATAACTTTTCTCCCAGGCATCGGAATCGCTTATGTAACCACAATTCAGAATCGACACTCCGAGACAGTCGACAGAGCGCTGAGTTTGCGGAATTCCGTTCCAGGGCCGAAATTCCACCGCGGAGCGTGTGTATTAGTACACTGTTTGTCGTACCCCTTGGGTAGGACACTGATATTTGTTCGCCCGGCGATCGGCACAGCCCGCGAGGCCCCAATTCAAAATCGGCACTTGGACCCGGTCAGCACAAGGTTGCAATCAGAAATTTCCGGTTCGGCGCCCAAATTCCTGTCCAGGAGCGTGGTCGCGGGCTGCCGATGCGATCGCATACGTACACCCCTTCGCTCAAACGGGCATAACTTTCTGCACAATTTTCAGAATCGCTTATAAGACCCCAATTCGGAATCGGCACTCAGAGGCGACTGTTGCCCCTTTATCGCCTCAAGTGATAAGACATTATTTCGGGGTCGAAAAACCTTCGTTTCGCACTCTGAAATTGCAATTCCAGCCGACAATCTCTCCGATTCTAAGGTTTTCTTGCAGTAGCGCTTCCCTCGATTTCGCGAATCACTGGCGAGGCCAACACACGAAGTCAACCTATCACGGCGATCGGAAGTCGTGTTCAACTCGGCTCGAGATCTCTACCCCAGGTCATAGATATGGGTGCACGAACATCGCCGATATAGTCACCCACTCCGGTTTATTCCCACCCCTTCAGCGAAATAACTGGGCATAACTTTCCGTCCGGGCATCAAAATCGCTTATGTAACCACAATTCGGAATTGGCACTCCGAGACGGTCGACAGGGCACTTGTTTCGCGGAATACCGTTTCGGGGCCGTAATTCCGCCGCGGAGCGTGTGTATTAGTACACCGTATGTCGTACCCCTTTGGTAGGATGCGGATATTTGTTCGCCCGGCGATCGGAACAGCCCGCGAGGCCCCAATTTAGAATCAACACTTCGGCCCGGTCGGCACAAGGTCGCATTCGAAGATTTCCGGTCCGGCGCCCAAATTCCTCTCCGGTATCGTGCTCGCGGGCTGCCGATGCGATCGCATACGGACACCCCTTCGCTCACACGGGCATAACTTTTCGCTCGGTTATCAGAATCTCTTATAAGACCCCAATTCGGAATCGGCACTCAGAGACGACCGTCGCCCCTTTGTCACCCTAGGTGATAAGACGCCATTTCGGGGTCAAAAAACCTTCGTTTCACACTCTAAAATTGTGAATCCAACCGATGATCTCCCCGATTCCAAGTTTTTCTGGCAGTAGCGCTTCCCTCGATTGCGCGAATCGCTGGCGAGGCCAACACACGGAGTCGGCCTATCACGGCGATCGAAAGTCGTGTTCAACTCGGCTCGAGATCTCCACCCCAGGTCGTAGATATGGGTGCACGAACATCACCGATATAGTCACCCCTCCGGTTTATTCCCACCCCTTCAGCGAAAGAACTGGGCATAACTTTCCGCCCGGGCATCAAAATTGCTTATATGATGACAATTCGGAATTGGCACACCGAGACGGTCGTTTTGCGGAATTCACAAAATTCCGTTCCAAGGGCAAAATTCCGTCGCAGAGCTTGTGTATTAGTACACCATATGTCGTATTGCTTGGGTAGGATGCGGATATTTGTTCGCCCGACGATCGGAACTGCCCGCGAGGCTCCAATTCGGAATCGACACTTCGATTCGGTTGGCACAAGGTCACATTCAGAGATTTTCGGTACGGCGCCCAAATTCCTCTCCGATATCGTGCTCGCGGGCTGCCGATGCGATCGCATACGGACACCCATTCGCTCAAACGGGCATAACTTTCCGCTCGATTATCAGAATCGCTTATAAGACCCCAATTCAGAATCGGCACTCAGAGGCGCCCATCGCCGCCTTAAAACCTTTGTTTCACACTTCGAAATTGCGATTCCAACTGACGATCTTCCCTATTCTAAGGTTTTCTGGTAGTAGCACCTCCCACGATTACGCGAATCGCTCCCCATCACACGAAGTCGGTCTATCACGGCGATCAGAAGTCGTGTTCAACTTGGCTCGAGATCTCCACCCCAAGTCGTAGATATGGGTGCACGAATATTGTCGATATAGTCACCTCCTCCGGTTTATTCCCACCCCTTCAATGAAAGAACTGGGCATAACTTTCCGCCCGGGCATCAGAATCGCTTATATGACCACAATTCGGAATCGGCACTTTGAGACGGTCGACGGGGCGCTGGTTTCACGGAATTCCATTCTGGGGCCAAAATTCCACCGTGAAGCGTGTGTATTAGTACACTGTTTGTCGTACCCCTTGAGTAGGATGCGGATATTTGTTCGTCCGACGATCCGAACAGCCCGCTGTAGACACCCGATTTTGGCCTACAAGTTGAACCGCATTTCGTGTTATCTTATTGAGCCCCAAGTTGGTCACTCACCTTAAGCCCACTATTAGCCTTGCTTTGAGCCCATTAAAAACCCAATTTTCATGATATCCGGTCCATTATCCTTTTAAAAGAGTCCATGTACATTAAATGCCTGTTATTCTATCATTTGATTGGCCAATAATTCCAAAATAATCATTTTCCTTAACACGACGGGTCGGGGCACCGCGTTAACTTGTCGCGTCCCCCTTGGCCGTCGCGACAGCCCATGCATATCCATGCACATGGTTTCAAGGTCGCGCCCCTCCTGGCCGTCGCGTTCATCCCTGTCGTGCCCCTACAACCCGCCGTGACTACAGCCGCAGCAACAGCCTCTGCAATCACCTCCTACTTATCCTCTTGTGGCTTTATCTCTATCCCATGCAACCTCCCAACCCTCCTAGCCACGGTTTGGGGTTGTGGGACACCTTAGGGCCTCCTTGGGACTCTCACCCATGGATTTAATATGGATTTATCTCCCATTTTGGGTAATGATCACTTAAAACACAATTTTCTCTCTCTAACTTTATAAAAGCAATGTCTCTCCTTCAGAGTAGGGGAGAGCCCCATTCTCACCACGAAGTGCTGCCGAAATTTCCTCTGATCTGGACTTAGCTTCATGGCTGTAATACCGCAAATTTATATTACTATTTATTTATTCCAAAACAAGGATAATTCAGTTATAATACCTTAACGATATCAATAAATTGAAATAATTGACATGTAAGTACGGCTGGTGGTAACGAACATTACCCCAGTGACGCGCATCGAAATGTGTGCCTCCACAGGGTGATTCTGGAAACGACGTCAAAATAAAAATCCGAGAACATCATAAATTCCAGAAAAATGTGGAGAAATTTATTATGTAATTTCATGAATTTTTCGACGTACGGATTTCAACGTACAATCGATGCGACCATTTTTCGGGTGATTTTTCACCTACTGCAAAATAAAATCTAAAAATTAAACTAAAATTACTAAAATTTGTAAAACCATTCTATTAGCCTATGGTTAAAATTTCATGACAAAAGGACACCATTTAAATGTGTTTGCCTAGCAAACATTGGACCAGTTGATTTATTGAGTATTTACGGTTTGCATTTTCTTTGGATCTTCTGGAAGCTTACGTGTAAGCTTGTTGGAAGGCCAGCACTTAGGGTAAAACCTCATAACCACTTACCTGAGGTGTCCTACCCAGGAAACTTGCATGCTACCCGTGTCCCATGGTAAAAGCCTTTCACTTTTACGGTGACACATGGGTGAGCTTCGTGTCACAATGCATGGGAAGGCTCCTTGCTTATAAAAGGACCCCAAGGGCCATCGTAGATAGGTTCCACTTCTTGCATTCCTTGTTCTTCTTCTACCATAGCTTGAAGCAACTTCAGGAGTGAGAGGTTTTCTGAGTAAGAATCTGGGTGGAGAGGCCATTTCGAGGGAGACATTGTTCTTTCTCTCTCTTTCCTGTTCAAGCATCTTACCTCTGCTCAAGGTTCTGATTGATCTGTTGCTAAGGAACATCTGGAGAGTTATCTTGGAAACTAAAGCTATTGTTCCAAGCTACATTTGATTACTCATCTCTTTGTGATTATCTTCTTTACCTCCTTCAACCAAGGTAGGATTCAATCTTTTGATCACCATCTTCTATTTCTCCTTCCTTATTAAGTCTTGAAATCCAATAGCTATCTTGACTTCATGTGAATATAGATTTAGTAAGCTTCCTTGATTAATTCGTTACCATTGAGTTCATATTGTTGCTAATCAACACTCACGACTTTGATTATAATCTTATGTACTGGTAGAATTCTCTTCTTGTAATCTTCCTTCCACACACTCTTGACATCCTCTTTAGTTTAAGAAGTTTGATCACTTGTTAATTGCCTTAAGTGTGTGAGGTATCTTGTGAGAATCATGTATCTACTCTTTACAAGATTTATCTTAGTATGAGTTTTAGAAATCCATTCTCATTCTTGTTCTTCTTGCTTCCATAACTTAGTGTAGTATAGCTAGTGGGAGTGATCAATTCTCCTGAGTTATTGACCTTCAGATTCATAGATTTCCTCCATGATAAGGTTCATGTATTCATCATCTATGACTTGGTAATTGACCATGAAAGACAATGGCATTCTTCCTTACCATTCTATCTTTTTGTGCTATCCTGAGATCACGTAGATTGCAAATTTCAGATCTTGACTAGTTATATATATCACATTACATGACTTACTCTTTCATTTTCTTGTCATGATTAGCTTCATGTTTGAGGCTGAAATCATACCTTATAAGGTCCTAATCATGGTTGGTATGATAGGTGGGTTTATTAGTATCATTTCTGGTTGATCTTAAGTCATTTTTGTAAGTTTGTACTGCACCTGTCGACAGCCGAGCCTTGCCCTGTCGACAGGGGCCTCTGTCCAGAGCCAGAAAATTGAGGTCTGACAGGGGCTGTCGACAGCAGCCCCCTTGCTGTCGACAGCTAAGGTCAGACAGAGAACCAGTCTTCTGGGAAAAGCCTCCTTGTCGACAGGAAGACTTTGCCTGTCGACAGGCACCTTCAGCCCAGAAATTTCTGCACTTGTTTTGACTTGTTTTGTGATTGGAATCACACCCAATTGATCCAATCAAATGTTCATTCATTCATAGATGTTTTTTACCACTCTAAACACCTATTAAATCAGTCAAGCTTATCCCTTATACCTGAACTTTCACTCCAAAGTTCCGAGCATATTGACTTCGTGAAATTGACGTTACTTGAATTCCATAAAGGGGTTAGTTCCCAAATTTTTGTATGCAAGCTATAATCTTGTATCTTTGATCTAGTGCATGAATGAGTGTGTGAAGATGACAATATATGAGTCTCGGACTCGTTTGATAATTATGCCAGGCAAATAAGGGCTGGTTTAGTCCTGGGGAGAGCGCCCGAATTCGTCACTGGCCGCGCGGGGACGTTGAGAATTTCTGGATGTTGGCATGCATCAATTATATTTGATTAGTCATCATATCATGCTTGTGTGTATGAGAATATCTATTTCTGAATTTAAGTATCCTCTTGCGAGAATACTCTTGCTTCTGAAAGCACTCATGTGAATTTGTGTATCTTGATTATGTCATACTTGTTCGTTATCTTGAACTTCATGTCAGTGATCCACACTTGTTTCTATCCTTGATTATAATCATCTCAATCCTCTTGATTTAAAAGAATTGAGTTCTACTGGGCTAGTTAGCTCATTAAATTTAACATTTTCAAGTGATCAAGATGGAGTTGATGCTTAAGGGGAATTTGTGTGCTGAGCGGATAATCCGATGTTGAGCAAAGCTATTAGTTTTTGCTTTCTTTGTAGATAAAAGGAGAATGTAATAAAGATACAATCTACTTTTGTTTAATCCTCATTTAGACTGTAATGAGGAGTATCGTGTAATAAGTTTTGCGAACCGAGTTGGTTATAAATATACCTTTCGTTATTTACATGTTTATAATCTGTCATTTCCGATAAATGCAATTTTATTAGGACGTGACAATGGCTCTCCCATTTCCCTCCATTTCCTCACAATTCCTTCACTAAGCCATGCATACTTCTTCATCCCTGGAGCTTGGTGCTTGAGGAGGGCGACTCCTACAATCTCTGGAGCTTCTACATCGTTTGTGGACATCGTTCAACGCCAGGGAGTCACCCCATACGGGGCTCTTTCTTCCCTCTCCTTCATCTCACTTTTCATGCATGCATGTTATTTCTTTCTAGATAGGTTGCATCCCTTTTTCCTCCCACATTTTCCTACCACCCTAGGGGTTTAAAAAACCACCCCCAGGTCCATTCCCTCCATGCTTCACCTTTCTTTTTTCATTTTTGAGTAGATCCTACATTTAAGTTTGTTCTAACAGGGTGTTCTTTGTTGTTTTCCTTGTTTTGGCAGGCACATAAGCAAACCTCAACGAGCGGCTCTTGTTCTCTGGCCGGCCGGAGGACAGGAAGAAGGTCCGCCTACATTTCTCCTGCACTGTAGAGAACGCGGCTGTCTTGGGCATCGCGACAAGCCTGACGCTCCCCACACGGGTGTCGCGACATCAGGCCCATCGCGACAGGATCTCCCGTCGCGATCTCAGTAAGTCCACCATTCTCATTTCCTTTTCCTAGCGTAGTTAGCCTATTTAATTCTCATTAGAGGCAGCTTTCTAGGTGGCAATCACATTTCTCATTTCCATACTTTTAGATTGAATATCTTGTTGTGTGTTTTTGGGGTGCACATTTGTGACGACCCTCATTATACCGGTACGGTTATACCAACCCACGTCGGTATAGTAAAGGTTATCACAGTGGGACATTTACCCAAACACTATCACATGATTGAGATATACACAATATAGACACAGAGTCGCGGAAGTAAAGGACTAACTGTCATCACATTTCATCATCCACATTTCTCATACATGATCCATATAGCAAATTAAAGGACTAAACTTTCATAATTGAAATTAAACCAAACTACATTGTCCACAAAATTAAAGTTCTACATTTAATACATAATTTGTCCACAATTACATAAATGATAACTCTAATACAAGCTACAATTTACATACTATGAAACAAAAAGGGACACAACGTCTACTCCACAAGCTACTCTCCACGCTCGGAGTCGCTCTCCACGGTCTCCTCCAAAAGTGTGTCACCAACTAAACCTGTACGCCGAAGCAAGGAGTGAGTCTAAAGACTCAGCAAGTAACTTCATACACATCATTCATGCATACATCATAGTAGGTTCTGCTATTTCAATTTGCAAGGCAACATACAGCATGCTTGAACATTTAAGAGACAACCTATCATGGTATTTCTACAAAATCAAAACACATGGTACCTAGTTTAAGATGTTTCAAATAACACTTCCTATCACATGCTTTCTACTCATTTAATCACATGAAAACTACACTTCCAGTTTGACTATAACATGATGGCAATTTACATGGAATTAGAAATATCATAGCATGAATTATCGTCTCATACTCTAACACATTCACTTCACATGGTTACACATTCCCATATTTCACATGGTTCATTTTTCAAACATTTCACATGTACACATGTTCACATTCTAACGTAAATAGTTCACATTTCACATTCACATGTTCACATATACGCATTTTACACATGTTCACATTCACATTTCACATGTTCACATATACACATTTTACACATGTTCACATTCACATTTCACATGTTCACATATACACATTTTACACATGTTCACATTCACATTTCACAATTTATTTGCCGTGACACATAGTCCAAACCACCACTAGAAGGACACATCACATACACATAACACATAGCACATCACCTAGGCAAGACAGTGATGACTCTTGGCACTGCGCAGACCGGGAGAACACGTCTCCACCCTAACCAGTGGTACTTGTCCACCTCCAGGATTTCATCCTAATGCCCTTAGGATATCTTAACACATTGAACCTTCTCATGGGGACCTTTCCATGATACAGTTCCACAGCCCTCTATGGAAGCAGTGTCACACACGGCACATTTTACACATTACACATTCCGATTAACACACGTTTTACATATGATATTCACACTTTCTTGTTTATGCACATGGTTCTGTTCTTCCCTAGCATGATGCCACTAATAACAGAAATCAAGCATTTAGTAGCCCTCACGGATTAATTGGAACGCACATCATTTAACCTTAATCATGGTACATGTATTTATAACTCATTTTCACATGGAAATCTCATAGTGTAGGCTACTGTCATCAAATTCTCCTAAAATTTAACCACATACTGTTTTCGGGTATAGGAACACACATACAAATTTTCACATTTTTCTGAATTCACATGCATTTATAAAAATTAAAACATTCAGTTTCATGCCATTCATAAACTAAGTTAACATAGAACATGACATGGATTTCAGATTTGATCATGCACAGTCATTAACCACACATACATATTGGCACAAGAAATTTTTCCCAATTTTATTTCCCAACACACGATTTACTAAAATTTTCACAAGGTCTACACATGCTTTCTATTTCTCATTGTAGGAATTATAAAAATTCACATGAATATGGAAAAATTCCCAAATTTGCAGGGCATGGACTGATACCTACAAACATGGTTCATAAAATTCTACAGCATTTAATTCCTCAGAAATCATGGGAACAAAATTTAACATGCATAACCTCTTTCCTACACATGCTTTTCAATAATTCTAATAAATTATGCCATCTACAGAAAAATACAGGAAATTTCACACACATCACATTATCTATTTTACATAACATATAAAATTTACATTATATCCTCATGCGTAGAAATCCGGAAATTAAAGATATAGGGCAGAACAGTTCACTGTTCTGTCAAGAAGAACTCAACGGCATACTATGGACGTTTACAAGAGTTGGCGGCAACATCGTTGGCCGTTGACTCAAGATCTCAACGGCAATAGATCTTGCCGTCAAGTTCGGACCTGTGTAAAAACACAGTCCGAGCTCTAAAGAATGGTGAATGTAGGGGATCCAGGACACGAGGAAAATCCATAAAAATGATAGAAACCTCCTAGACACATACATGGACAAGGTGAAAGGGTTACTTGCCTTTGGAAAAAACTCCTAAAGGGATCAAAATGGTTGGAGAAGCTCTCCTTGGGCAGTCCCAAGAAGCCTCCAAGATGTCTCCACTCCGGCCTCTGTGATGCTCCCCTCTGCAATCCAGGGTCGGGGATGTGTAGCCGGATGTGTTGTCTCCCTCCTTGTCCAAGTAGATCTCCAGATGAAGCCTTGGATCGCCGGATCAAAGCCTCCAAACTCCAAGTTTTCTCACAGCTCACTAGGGCTTTCTCTTATCTCTTTGCAAAGAGCCAAGAGAGCTCTTTGGGGGTTGTCACAAGGGCCATTTTAGAGAGGAGAACCTCTCACCCACGCAGAGGTCGGTGGGAAGGTCGGGGTAGCCGTTGGGGTGGTTGGCATCCCCAATCAAAGGCATGGCACACCATGCTGCTGCAGACTGGTCTGTCAGGACATAGACGTCCACCGATATGGCCGTCGACTTAATAATCGACGTCCACCTATATGGACGTTAACAATAAGTGAACGTCCATTCATGTTGACGTCAACTAACCCTTCGGCTAGAACCCAAAACCATGCAAAACCCTAATTTCTCCTAAGTTCATGCATGCAATACATAGGGTGTAATGCACACACTCACTATGTCACGAAATCAACCGATATATATATACAACTAAGTATATACATACATTCATAAGTACACCAAGATAATGTATACATAATACTTACACGATAATGCATATACATGCACAAGCATAAAATTGCACACAATAAAATAATAACGACAAAATTCGAGGGCCTTACAACATTCCCCGTGATTACACCCGCGAGGCCCCAATTCAGAATCAGCACTTCGACCCGATCAGCACAAGGTCATATTCGGAGATTTTCGGTCCGACGCCCAAATTCCTCTCCGGGAGCGTGGTCGCGGGCTGCCAATGTAATCGCATATGGACACCCCTTCGCTCATACGGGCATAACTTTCCGCTCAGTTATCAGAATCACTTATAAGAACCCAATTCGGAATCGGAACTCAGAGGCGACCTTTGCCCCCTTACCGCCTCAGGCGATAAGACGTCGTTTTGGGGTCAAAGAATATTCATTTCGCACTCCAAAATTGTGATTCTAGCCGACGATCTCCCCGATTCCAAGGTTTTCTGGCAGTAGCGCTTACCTCGATTATGCGAATCGCTGGCGGGGCCAACACATAGAGTTGGTCTATCACGGCGATCGGAAGTCGTGTTCAACTCGGCTCGAGATCTCCACCCCAGGTCGTAGATATGGGTGCACGAACATCGCCGATATAGTCACCCCCTCCAGTTTATTCCCACCCCTTCTGTGAAAGAACTGGACATAACTTTCCGCCCAGGCATCGGAATCGCTTATGTGACCACAATTCGGAATTGGCACTCCGAGACGGTCTACAGGGCACTTGTTTCGCGGAATTCTGTTCCAGGGCCGAAATTCCGTCGCGGAGCGTGTGTATTAGTACACCGTATGTCGTACCCCTTCGGTAGGATGCGGATATTTGTTCGCTCTGCGATCGGAACCATCTGCGAGGCCCAAATTCAGAATCGGCACATCGACCCGGTCGGCACAAGGTCACATTCAGAGATTTCCAGTATGGTGTCCAAATTCCTTTTCGGGACCGTGGTCGCGGGCTGCCGATGCGATCGCATATGGACACCCCTTCGCTCAAACGGGCATAACTTTCTGCTCGGTTATCAGAATCGCTTATAAGACCCCAATTCGGAATCGACACTCAGAGGCGCTGTCGTCCCCTTAATGCTTCAGGCGATAAGATGTCATTTCGGGGTCGAAAAACCTTCATTTCACACTCCAAAATTACGATTCCAGTCGACGATCTCCCCAATTCCAAGGTTTTTTGGCAGTAGCGCCTCCCTCGATTACGCGAATCAATGGTGGGGCCAACACACGGAGTCGGCCTATCATGGCGATTGGAAGTTGTGTTCAACCTGGCTCGAGATTTCCACCCCAGGTCGTACATATGGGTGCACGATCATCGCCGATATAGTCACCCCCTCCAGTTTATTCCCACCCCTTCAGCGAATGAACTGGGCATAACTTTCCGCCCGGGCATCGGAATCGCTTATGTGACCACAATTCGGAATCGGCACTCCGAGACGGTCGATAGGGCGCTGGTTTCACAGAATTCCGTTATAGGGGCGAAATTCCGCCGCAGAGCGTGTGTATTAGTACACCGTCTGTCGTACCCCTTGGGTTGGATGCAGATATTTGTTCGCCCGACTATCAAAACTGCCCGCGAGGCCCCAATTCAGAATCGGCACATCGACCCGGTCGGCACAAGGTTACATTCGGAGATTTCCGGTCCGGCGCCCAAATTCCTCTCCGGAAGCGTAGTCGCGGGCTGCCGATGCGATCCCATACGGACACCCCTTCGCTCAAACGGGCATAACGTTTCACTCGGTTATCAGAATTGCTTATAAGACCCCAATTCGGAATTGGCACTCAGAGGCGCCCGTCGTCTCCTTATCGCCTTAGGCGATAAGACGTCGTTTCGGGGTCAAAAAACCTTCGTTTCGCACTCTGAAATTGCAATTCCAGCCAACGATCTCCCCGATTCCAAGGTTTTTTGGCAGTAGCGCCTCCCTCGATTTTGCTAATCGCTAGGGGGGCAACACACGGAGTCGGCCTATCACGGCGATCGGAAGTCGTGTTCAACTCGGCTCGATATCTCCACCCCAGGTCGAACATCGCTGATATAGTCACCCCCTTCGGTTTATTCCCACCCATTCAGCGAAAGAACTGTGCATAACTTTCCGCTCGGGCATCGAAATCGCTTATGTGACCACAATTCGAAATCGGCACTCCGGGACAGTCGACAGGGCACTGGTTATGTGGAATTCCGTTTCGGGGCGGAAATTTCGCCGCAGAGCGTGTGTATTAGTACACAGTATGTCGTACCCCTTGGGTAGGATGCGGATATTTGTTCGATCGGTGATCGGAACCGCCCGCGAGGCCCCAATTCAGAATCGGTACTTCGACTCGGTCGGCACAAGGTCGCATTCGGAGATTTTCAGCATGGCGCCCAAATTCCTCTCCGGGAGCGTGGTCGCGGGCTGCCGATGTGATCGCATACGGACACCCCTTCGCTCAAATAGACATAACTTTTCGCTCGGTTATCAAAATCACTTATAAGACCCCAATTCGAAATCGGCACTCAGAGACGCCCGTCGTCCCCTTATCGCCTTAGGCGATAAGACGTCATTTCGGGGTCGAAAAACCTTCGTTTCGCACTCCAAATTTGTGATTCCAATCGATGATCTCCCCGATTCCAAGGATTTCTGGCAGTAGAGCCTCCCTCGATTACTCGAATCACTAGCGGGGCTAACACATGGAGTCAACCTATCACGGCAATCAGAAGTCGTGTTCAACCCGGCTCGAGATCTCCACCCCAAGTCATACATATGGGTGCATAAACATCGCAGATATAGTCACCCCCTCCGGTTTATTCCCACCCCTTCAACGAACGAATTGGGCATATCTTTCCACCCGGTCATCGGAATCGCTTATGTGACCACAATTCAGAATCGACACTCCGAGACGGTCGACAGGACGCTAGTTTCGTGAAATTTCATTCCGGGGGCAAAATTCCGCCGCGGAGCGTGTGTATTAGTACACCATATGTCGTACCCCTTGGGTTGGATGCAGATATTTGTTCGCCCGACGATCAGAACCGTCTGCGAGGCCCTAATTCAGAATCGGCAAATCTACCTGGTCGGTACAAGGTCGCATTTGGTGATTTCCGGTTCAGGCCCCAAATTCCTCTCCGAGAGCGTAGTCGCAGGCTGTCGATACGATCGCATACGGACACCCCTTCGCTCAAACGGACATAACTTTCGCTCGGTTATCAGAATCGCTTATAAGACCCCAATTCGAAATTGGCACTCAGAGGCGTCCGTCGCCCCCTTAGGCAATAAGACGTCGTTTCGGGGTCGAAAAACCTTCATTTCGCACTCTAAAATTATGGTTCCAGCCGACAATCTCCCTGATTCCAAGGTTTTCTGGCAGTAGCGCCTCCCTCGATTACGAGAATCGCTGGCGGGGCCAACACACGGAGTCGACCTATCACGACGATCGGAAGTCGTGTTCAACTCGGCTCGAGATCTCCACCCCAGGTCGTACATATTGGTGCAAGAACATCGTCGATATAGTGTGACGGAACGCCTCGGCCAAGCCCGTTAAACCGAAAACGTACTTGATCTGAGTCCGCCTCCCGCGAACGGGCCGAAGCCTCGCAAGGGATACCAAACCACAGTCCGTGTAAACATAAAGGAACACACCACATTTTATATATAATTCACAAGTTTACATAGCCAAATTTCCACAAAAACTAAAAAGAGGTACAAGAGCCTGGGGCATACCCCGAGGTACAACTGAAGAAAGTAAACAACTACAAAACTACACTGCTGGAGCTACTCTGCTGGAGGTGCTGACCCTGCACCGCTACGACGCGGCCCGGAACTGGACGTCGGACGAGAGACGTCCTCCTCGCTCTCACCTGTAGGGGTAGGGGTGAGCCTCTCTAGTCACTGGCTCAGTAGGGAACTCCCCCAAAACCGAGCGAAACCAAACACCACAGGTACGAAAGCAGTAAACAATACCAACAATTTATAGAATAGCTAAGCAGGTAAGTAAAGCTGTAAAAGTACTCACCGTCTGCCGACTACGAGAAACAACAATAATAATTAAACGGCAAACCAGTACAGGTGTACAAGCTAATGTAGAGACAGCCAACACGAGTCACGTGAACTGGTTCGCGACACCAGAAACTGACTCGGACAACTAACACAGGTCTACCTCTCAGTCTCGCAGCCACGGACGAAAGGTCCAACTGCCGCTCCACATGAAAAGTCAAGCAACTGTGGAGACCAATTAAACACCACCACCTGCAGACCACACGGTCACAGGCCCATGCCTGGCACCTCAGGAGACCCTAGCCCGGGCTCTCTAGAGTGAGGCACTGGAAAAGGACTAGTTGGGGATCAGTGTCGACTACTGGTGTCCGTACCCCCAACTACGAGCGCGCTACAAGTGACTAAAAACAAACACAAGTGTCACTGTCCCACTGTCGTCTTTCCCTCAGCCGGACGTACAACTCAAACACAGAGTGAGGGTGTCCAGGTCAGACGACACAGACCTTGACGGTATAGCACAAGTACTGGGACAAAGCCCCGAGCTAACAGTCTGGCTCACAAAGAACCTGGGGCACCCAACTGGAGAGGTAACCACGGTAGGCGTCGTACTACTCGCCACGTACACAGAACCACATGCACGTCACACACAAACCACGTGAAACCTCACGTAAACCACAAGTAACCATGGTCCACTACACGTGAACCCCACTGACTCGCGTAAACAATACGCAGTCACCGAAGTCAACAACTAACTGCATACCTTGTATGCTGAACACGAGAACCTAGTGCACTCAGTGCATCTCATGTGTTAACACACATGCATTATCGATTAAAAGCCGTAATTAACTGTTCCTGTTCACACACATGCTGACGGCAACATCGATTGCCGCTTATACCAAGTCAACGGCAAGGGACCTGGCCGTTAACATCTTGGCTGAGGAGCTTGGCGACAAGCGATCTTGACGCCAAGTTCTCTGGTCATAAACCCTGCAGAAACCCTAATCCGGCTCTGCGGGCTTTCTAACTGTTCTAACTACTGAGAAACATGCAAATGCAATTCCTTTAGCATGCTAATACCCAATATAACCCATTATAACATGCTTCGTGCATTAAACTACTCAAACCACCCATTATCCCGTATGGTGCAACATGATCCGAAAACACATTATCATGCTGATTCAAGTGGTTATGATGTGTTTTAATGTTCCTACGGAGCTACCAGGGTTCGTCCCCTACCTCAGAACGCGCTAGAATCTCCCGCAATCCCCCGGTTCACGTCGAGCCCTCTGCGAACTCCCACGCGAATTGCACCACGCCGCGACGTTTCCCCGCGCAATTCAGCGATGCCGCGCGTTCTACGCTCGTCCAACTACTCCTTGGTACCTGTTGGAAGCTTCAAAGACTCGGGGGCAGCAAGCTGGGGCAAGAGGGAATGAGAGTGAGCTGAGAGAGCTGCCCTCGGGTGAGCCTATAACCTGCACCATTCTCAAGTTGGCGTCAACCCCCATGCCCCCAACAGCAACCGCCACCCTCTGCGTCCATATCTACTGCCGCCAAGTTCATGCAGTAAACGTCCACTAAGCTGGACGCCAACAGTTAACGACCACCCCTGGCCGCCAACTTCAACTGAACAGCAGCAGGTCCTATTTCATTTCAGGACCAACCGTGCTCTTCACCTGCTCAAACCACACATCCACACCAAGCATTCCACACAACCGACTCACACTGGCCTCACAACGGCCGCCACAACCACAATACACACGATCCGCATGGATCCGAAAGGCACGCGACGTTACATATAGTCACCCCCTCTGATTTATTCCCACCCCTTCTGTGAAAGAACTGGGAATAACTTTTGGTCCGGGCATCGGAATCGCTTATCTGACCACAATTCGGAATCGGCACTCCGAGACGGTGGACAGGGCGCTGGTTTCGCGGAATTCCGTTCCGGGGCGAAATTCCGCTGCGGAGTGTGTGTATTAGTACACCGTATGTCGTACCCCTTGGGTAGGACCGGGATATTTGTTCGCCCGGCGATCGGAACCGACCGCGAGGCCCCAATTCCGAATCGACACCTCGATCCGGTCGGCAGAAGGTCGCATTTGGAGATTTCTAGTCCGGCGCCCAAATTCCTCTCCGGGAGCGTGGTCGTGGGCTGCCGATGCGATCGCATACGGACACCTCTTCGCTCAAACAGGCATAACTTTTCGCTCGGTTATCAGAATTGCTTCTAAGATCCCAATTCGGAATTGGCACTCAGAGGAGCCCGTCGCCCCCTTATAGCCTCATGCGATAAGATTTCATTTTGGGGTCAAAAAACCTTCGTTTCACACTCTAAAATTACGATACCAACCGATGATCTCCCCGATTCCAAGGTTTTCTTGCAGTAGCGCCTCCCTCGATTACGCGAATCACTAGTGGGGCCAACACACGGAGTCGGCCTATCACGGCGATTGGAAGTCGTGTTCAACCTGGCTCGAGATCTCCACCCCAGGTCGTACATATGGGTGCACGATCATCGCCGATATAGTCACCCCCCTCTAGTTTATTCCCACCCCTTCAGCGAATGAACTGGGCATAAATTTCCGCCCGGGCATCGAAATCGCTTATGTGACCACAATTCGGAATCGACACTCCGAGACGGTCGAAAGGGCGCTGGTTTCGCAGAATTCCGTTCCTGGGGCGAAATTCCACCGCGGAACGTGTGTATTAGTACACCGTATGTCATACCCCTTGGGTTGGACGCAGATATTTGTTCGCCCGACGATCAGAACCGCCCGCGAGGCCCCAATTCAGAATCGGCACATCGACCCGGTCGGCACAAGGTCGCATTCGGAGATTTCCGGTCCGGCGCCCAAATTCCTCTCCGGAAGCGTAGTCGTGGGCTGCCCATGCGATCCCATACGGACACCCCTTCACTCAAACGGGCATAACGTTTCACTCGGTTATCAGAATTGCTTATAAAACCCCAATTTGGAATTGGCACTCAGAGGCGCCCGTCACCTCCTTATCGCCTCAGGAGATAAGACGATGTTTCGGGGTCAAAAAACCTTCGTTTCGAACTCCGAAATTGCAATTCCAGCCAACGATCTCCCCGATTCCAAGGTTTTCTGGCAGTAGCGCCACCCTCGGTTATGCGAATCGCTGTGGGGGGGGGGGGGACACACGGAGTCGGCCTATCATGGAGATCGGAAGTCCTGTTCAACTCGGCTCGATATCTCCACCACAGGTCGAACATCGCCGATATAGTCACCCCCTCCGGTTTATTCTCACCCATTCAGCGAAAGAACTGTGCATAACTTTCCGCCCGGGCATCGAAATCGCTTATGTGACCACAATTCGAAATCGGCACTTCGGGACAGTCGACATGGCACTGGTTATGTGGAATTCTATTTCGGGGCGGAAATTCCGCCGCGGAGCGTGTGTATTAGTACACCGTATGTCGTACCCCTTAGGTAGGATGCAGATATTTGTTCGACCGGTGATCGGAACCGCCCGCGAGGCCCCAATTCAGAATCGACACTTCGACCCGGTCGGCACAAGGTCGCATTCGGAGATTTCCAGTCCGGCGCCAAAATTCCTCTTCGGGAGCATAGTCGCGGGCTACCGATGCGATCGCATACGGACACCCGTTCGCTCAAACGAGCATAACTTTTCGCTCGGTTATCAGAATCGCTTATAAGACCCCAATTCGGAATTGGCATTGAGAGGCGTCCGTCGCCTCAGGCGATATCACATCGTTTCGGGGTCAAAAAGCCTTCATTTCGCACTCCAAAATTGCAATTCCAACCGATGATCTCCCCGATTCCAAGGTTTTCTGGCAGTAGCGCCTCCCTCGATTACGCGAATTGCTGGCGGGGCCAACACACGGAGTCGGCCTATCACGGCGATCGGAAGTTGTGTTCAACTCGGCTCGAGATCTCCACCCCAAGTCGTACATATGAGTGCACGAACATCGCTGATATAGTCACCCCCTCCGGTTTATTCCTACCCCTTCCGCGAAAGAACTGGGCATAATTTTCTGCCAGGGCATCGGAATCGCTTACGTGACCACAACTCGGAATCGGCACTCCGAGGTGGTCGACATGGCACTGGTTTCAGGGAATTCCATTCCGGGGCCGAAATTCCACCGCGAAGCGTGTGTAATGTACACCGTATGTCGTACCCCTTGGGTAGGACGCGGATATTTGTTCGCCCGGCGATCGGAACCACCCGCGAGGCCGCAATTCGGAATCGACACTTCGACCCAGTCGGCACAAGGTCGCATTCAGAGAATTTTGGTCCGACGCCCAAACTCCTCTCCCAGGAGCGTGGTCGCGGGCTGCCGATGCAATCGCATACGGACACCCCTTCGCTCAAACGGACATAACATTTCGCTCGGTTATCAGAATCACTCATAAGACCCCAATTCAGAATTGGCACTCAGAGGCGCCCGTCGCTCCCTTATAGCCTTAGACGATAAGATATCGATTCAGGGTTCAAAAACCTTCATTTCGCACTCCGAAATTGCAATTCCAGCCGACGATCTCCCCAATTCAAAGGTTTTCTGGCAATAGCGCCTCCCTCGATTACGCAAATCGCTTGCGGGGCCAACACACGGAGTCGGCCTATCACGGCAATCATAAGTCGTGTTCAACTCGGCTCGAGATCTCCACCCCAGGTCGTACATATGGGTGCACGAACATCATCGATATAGTCACCCCCTCCGGTTTATTCTCACTCCTTCAGTGAAAGAACTGGGCATAACTTTCCGCCTAGACAAAGGAATCGCTTATGTGGCCACAATTCGGAATCGGCACTCCGAGACGGTCGATAGGGCGTTGGTTTTGCGGAATTCCATTCTGGGGCCGAAATTCCGCCGCGGAGCGTGTGTATTAGTACAACATTTGTTGTACCCTTTGGGTAGGACGCGATTAATTGATCGCCCGGCAATCGGAACCGCTCGCGAGGCCCTAGTTCGGAATCGGCACTTCGACCTGGTCGGCACAAGGTCACATTCAAAGATTCCTGGTCCGGCGTACAAGTTTCTGTCCAAGAGCATGGTCGCAAGCTGCCAATGCGATCGCATATGGACACCCCTTCGGTCAAACGGGCATAACTTTCCGCTCGGTTATCAGAATCGTTTATAAGACCCCAATTCGGAATCGGCACTCAGAGGCGTCCGTCGCCACTTATGGCCTTAGGCAATAAGGTGTCGTTTCGGGGTCGAAAAATGTTCATTTCGCACTCCAAAACTGCAGTTCCAAATGACAATCTCCCCGATTCCAAGGTTTTCTGGCAGTAGCGCCTTCCTCGATTATGTGAATCGCCGGCGGGGCCAACACACGGAGTCAGCCTATCACGGCGATCGAAAGTCGTGTTCAACTCGGCTCGAGATCTCCACCCCAGGTCATACATATGGGTGCACGAAGATCGTCGATATAGTCACCCCGTTCGGTTTATTCCCACCCCTTCAGTGAAAGAACTGAGCATAACTTTCCGCCTGGGCATCGGAATCGCTTATGTGACCACAATTCGGAATCGGCACTCAGAGTTGGTCGACAGGGCGCTGGTTTCAGGGAATTCCGTTCCGGGGCCGAAGTTCTGTCGTGGAGCGTGTGTGTACACCGTATGTCGTACCCCTTGGGTAGGACGCGGATATTTGTTCGCCCAGCGATCGGAACCACCCGCGAGGCCCCAATTCGGAATCGGCACTTCGACCCGGTCGGCACAAGGTCTTATTCGGAGATTTTTTGTCCGGCGCCCAAATTCCTCTCTCAAGAGCGTGGTCGCGGGCTGCCGATGCGATCGCATACGAACACCCCTTCACTCAAATTGACATAACTTTTCGCTCAGTTATCAGAATCGCTTATAAGACCCCAAGTCGGAATCGGCACTCAGAGGCGCCCGTCCCCCTCTTATAGCCTTAGACAATAAGACATCGTTTCGGGGTCAAAAAACCTTTGTTTCGCACTCCGAAATTATGATTCCAGTCGACGATCTCCCTAATTCCAAGGTTTTCTAGCAGTAGCGCCTCCCTCGATTACGCGAATCGCTGGCGGGGCCAACACACGGAGTCAGCCTATCACGGTGATTCGAAGTCGTGTACAACTCGGCTCGAGATCTCCACCCCAGGTCATACATATGGGTGCACGAACATCGTCGATATAGTCACCCCCTCCAATTTATTCTCACTCCTTCAGTGAATGATTCGGGCATAACTTTCTGCCCGGGCATCAGAATTTCTTATGTGACCACAATTCGGAATCGGCACTCCGAGACGGTCGACAGGGCATTGGTTTCGCAGAATTCCGTTCTGGGGCCGAAATTCTGCCGCAGAGCGTGTGTATTAGTACACCATTTGTTGTACCCCTTGGGTAGGACGCGATTATTTGATCGCCCGGTGATCGGAACCGCCCTCGAGGTCCCAATTCGGAATCGGCACTTCGACCTGGTCGGCACAAGGGCGCATTCAAATCTTTCCAGTCTGGCATACAAATTTCTGTCAGGGAGCATGGTCGCAGGCTGCCGATGCGATCGCATACGGACACCCCTTCGCACAAACGGGCATAACTTTCTGCTCGATTATCAAAATCACTTATAAAACCCCAATTCGGAATCGGCACTCAGAGTCGCCCGTCGCCCCCTTATAGCCTCAGGTGATAATACGTCATTTCGGGGTCGAAAAACTTTTGTTTCACACTTCGAAATTGCAATTTCAACCGTCGATCTCCCTAATTCCAAGGTTTTTTGGCAGTAGCGCCTCTCTCGATTACGCGAATCACTGGGGGGTCCAACACATGGAGTCGGTCTATCACGGCGATCGGAAGTCATGTTCAACTCGTCTCGAGATCTCCACCCCAGGTCGTACATATGGGTGCACGAACATCACCGATATAGTCACACCCTCCAGTTTATTCCCACCCCTTTAGCGAAAGAACTGGGCATAACTTTCCACTCGGACATCGGAATCGCTTATGTGACTACAATTCGGAATTGGCACTCTGAGACGGTAGACAAGGCGCTAGTTTCGAGGAATTCCTTTCCGGGACAGAAATTCCACCACGGAGAGTGTGTATTAGTACACCGTATGTTGTACCCCTAAGGTAGGACGCGGATATTTCTTCACCTGGCAATCGGAACCGCCTGCGAGGCCCCAATTCAGAATCGACACTTCGGCCCGATTGGCACAAGGTCGCATTCAGAGATTTTCTGTCCGGCGCCCAAATTCCTCTCTGGGAGCGTGGTTGCGGGCTGCCGATGCGATTGCGTAAGGACACCCCTTCGCTCAAACAGGTATAGCTTTCCACTCGGTTATCAGAATCGCTTATGCCCGTCGCCCCCTTATGGCCTCTGGCGATAAGACGTCATTTCGGGGTCGAAAAACCTTCGTTCCACACTCCGAAATTACGATTCCAGCCGACGATCTCCCCGATTCTAAGGTTTTCTGGC
This sequence comes from Colocasia esculenta, assembly GCA_014218235.1. NCBI lineage: Eukaryota > Viridiplantae > Streptophyta > Magnoliopsida > Alismatales > Araceae > Colocasia > Colocasia esculenta. Next base: position 651,040 of record CM024760.1, on the reverse strand, counting down.
AATACCACCACCCTCGATTACGCGAATCATTGGGGGTGCCAACACACGGAGTCGGCCTATCATGGCGATCGGAGATCGTGTTCAACTCGGCTCGAGATCTCCACCGCAAGTCGTACATATGGGTGCACGAACATCGCCGATATAGTCACCCCCTCCGGTTTATTCCAACCCCTTTAGCGAAAGAACTAGGCATAACTTTCGCCCGGGCATCGGAATCGCTTATGTGACCACAATTCGGAATTGGCACTCCGAGATGGTCAACAGGGCGCTGGTTTCGCGGAATTCCATTCCAGGGCCGAAATTCCTCCGTGGAGCGTGTGTATTAGTACACCGTATGTTGTACACCTTGGGTAGGACACGGATATTTATTCGCCCAGCGATCGGAACCGCCCGCAAGGCCCTAATTCGGAATCAGCACTTTGACCCGGTCAGCACAAGGTCGCATTCGGAGATTTCTCGTCCGGCACTTAAATTTCTGTCCGGGAGCATGGTCGCGGGCTACCGATGCGATCGCATACGGACACTCATTCTCTAAAACGGGCATAACTTTCCGCTCGGTTATCAGAATCGCTTATAAGACCCAATTCGGAATCGGCACTCAGAGGCGCCCTTCGCCCCCTTATAGCCTCATGCGATAAGATGTCGTTTCGAAATCGAAAAACCTTCATTTCGCACTCTGAAATTGTGATTCCAGCCGACGATCTCCCCGATTCCAAGGTTTTCTGGCAATAGCACCTCCCTCGATTACGTGAATCGCTGGCGGGGCCAACACACCGAGTCGGTCTACCACGACGATCGGAAGTCATGTTCAACTCGGCTCGAGATCTCCACCCCAGGTCGTACATATTGGTGCACAATCATCGCCGATATAGTCACCCCCTTCGGTTTATTCCAACCCCTTCAACGAAAGAACTGGGCATAACTTTCCGCCCGGGCATCGGAATCGCTTATGTGACCACAATTCGGAATCGGCACTCAGAGGCACCCGTCTCCCCCTTATAGCCTCAGGCGATAAGACATCGTTTCGTGGTCGAAAAACCTTCGTTTTGTACTCCAAAATTGTGATTCCAGTCGACGATCTCCTCGATTCCAAGGTTTTCTGACAGTAGCCCCTCCCTTGATTACGCGAATCACTGGGGGGGCCAACACACAAAGTCGGCCTATCACGGCGATCAGAAGTTGTGTTCAACTCGGCTCAAGATCTCCACCCCAAGTTGTACATAATGGTGCACGAACATCGCCGATATAGTCACCCCCTCCGGTTTATTCCCACCACTTCAGCGAAAGAACTGGACATAACTTTCCGCCTGGGCATCAAAATCGCTTATGTGACCACAATTTAGAATTGGCACTCCAAGACGGTCGACAGGGCGTTGGTTTCGGGGAATTCCGTTTCGGGGCCGAAATTTCGCCGCGGAGCGTGTGTATTAGTACACCGTATGTCATACCCCTTGGGTAGGACGCGGATATTTGTTCGCCCAGCGATCGGAACTGCCCGCGAGGCCCCAATTCAGAATCGGCACTTTGACCCAGTCAGCACAATGTCGCATTCAGAGATTTCCGGTCCGGCGCTTAAATTTCTGTCCGGGAGCGTGGTCGCGGGCTGCAGATGCGATCCCATACGGACACCCCTTCGCTCAAACGGGCATAACTTTCCGCTCGGTTATCAGAATCGCTTATAAGACCCCAATTTGGAATCAGCACTTAGAGGCGCCCGTGCGCCTTTATAGCTCATGCGATAAGATGTCATTTCGGGGTCGAAAAACCTTCATTTCGCACTCCGAAATTGCAATTCAAGCCGACGATCTCCCCGATTCCAAGGTTTTCTGGCAGTAGCACCTCCCTCGATTACGCGAATTACCGGCGGGGCCAACACACGAAGTCGGCCTATCACGGCGATCGAAAAGTCGTGTTCAACTCGGCTCGAGATCTCCACCCCAGGTCGTAGAAATGGGTGCACGAACATCGCCGATATAGTCACCCCCTCCAGTTTATTCCCACCCCTTCAGCGAAAGAACAGGGCATAACTTTCCGCCCGGGCATCGGAATCGCTTATGTGACCACAATTCAGAATCGGCACTAAGAGGCGCCCGTCGCCCCCTTTTAGCCTCAGAAGATAAGACGTCATTTTGTGGTCGAAAAACCTTTGTTTCGCACTCCAAAAATGTGATTCCAGTCGACGATCTCCTCGATTCCAAGGTTTTCTGGCAGTAGCACCTCCCTCGATTACGTGAATCGCTGGGGGGCCAACACACGGAGTCGGCCTATCACGGCGATCAGAAGTCGTGTTCAACACGGCTCGAGATCTCCACCCTAGGTCGTACATATGGGTGCACGAACATCGTCAATATAGTCACCCCCTTCGGTTTTTTCCCACCCCTTCAGTGAAACAACTGGTCATAACTTTCCGCTCGGGTATCAGAATCCTTATGTGACCACAATTCGGAATCGGCACTCTGAGATGGTCGACAGGGCGTTAGTTTCACGGAATTCCGTTCTGGGGCCGAAATTCCGCCGTGGAGCGTGTGTATTAATACACTGTTTGTCGTACGCCTTGGGTAGGACGCGATTATTTGATCGACCGTCAATCAGAACCGCTCGCGAGGCCCCAATTCGGAATCGGCACTTCGACCCATTCGGCACAAGGTCGCATTCGTATATTTCCGGTCTGGCGCCCAAATTTCTGTCCAGGAGCGTGGTCGCGGGCTGCCGATGCGATCGCATACGGACACCCCTTCGCTCAAACAGACAACTTTCCGCTCGGTTATCAGAATCGCTTATAAGATCCCAATTTGGAATCGGCACTCAGAGGCACCCGTCGCCCCCTTTTTTCATCAGGTGATAACACATCGTTTCGGGGTCAAAAAAATCTTCGTTTCGAACTCTGAAATTGTGATTCCAGCCGACGATCTCCCTGATTCCACGGTTTTCTGACAGTAGCGCTTCCCTCGATTACGCGAATCGCTGGCGGGGCCAACACACGGAGAACTGCGATCGGAAGTCGTGTTCAACTCGGCTCGAGATCTCCACCCCAGGTCACACATATTGGTGCATGAACATCGTCGATATAGTCACCCCCTCCGGTTTATTCTTACCCCTTTAGCGAAAGAACTGAGCATAACTTTCCGCCCGAGCATCGGAATCGCTTATGTGACCACAATTCTGAATCGGCACTTCGAGACGATCGACAGGGCACTGGTTTGGCAGAATTCCGTTCTGGGGCCAAAATTCCTCCGCGGAGTGTGTATTAGTACACCGTATGTCGTACCCTTGGGAAGGATGCGGATATTTGTTCGTCCGGCGATCGGAACCGCCCGCGATGCCCCAATTCGGAATCGGCACTTCCACCCGGTTGGCACAAGGTTGCATTCGGAGATTTCCGGTCCGGCTCCTAAATTTCTGTCCGGGAGCGTGGTCGCGGGCTGCCGATGCGATCGCATATAGACACCTCTTCACTCCAACGGGCATAACTTTTCGCTCGGTTATCAGAATCCCTTATAAGACCCCCAATTCAGAATCAGCACTCAGAGGCGCCCGTCGCCCCTTTATTGCCTCAGGTGATAAGACGTCATTTCGGGGTCGAAAAACCTTCATTTTGCACTCTGAAATTACGATTTCAGCTGACGATCTCTTCGATTCTAAGGTTTTATGGCGGTAGCGCCTCCCTCGATTACGCGAATCGCTAGGGGGGCAACACACGGAGTCAGCCTATTACGGCGATTGGAAGTCCTGTTCAACTCGGCTTGAGATCTCCACCCCAGGTCGTACATATGGGTGCACGAACATCGTCGATATAGTCACCCCCTTCGGTTTATTCCCACCCCTTCAGCAAAAGAACTGAGCATAACTTTCCGCCTGGTCATCGGAATCGCTTATGTAACCACAATTCAGAATCGGCACTCCGAGACGGTCGACAGAGCGCTGGTTTTGCGGAATTTTGTTCCGGGAGTGAAATTTCGCGACGGAGCGTGTGTATGAGTACATCGTATGTCGTACCCCTTGGGTAGGACAGAGATATTTGTTCGCTCGGAGATCGGAACCACCCACAAGGTCCCAATTCGGAATCGGCACTTCGACCAGGTCGGCACAAGGTCGCATTCGGACATTTTTGGTCTGGCGCCCAAATTACTCTCCGAGAGCGTGGTCGCGGGCTGCCGATGTGATCGTATACGGACACCCCTTCGCTCAAACGGCATAACTTTCTGCTCGGTTATCAGAATCGCTTATAAGACCCCAATTCCGAATCGCCACTCAGAGGCACCCATCGCACCCTTATAGTCTTAGGTAATAAGACGTCGTTTCGGGGTCGAAAAACCTTCAGTTTGCACTATGAAATTACGATTCCAGCCGACGATCTCCCTGATTCCAAGGTTTTCTGGCAGTACTGCCTCCCTCGATTACGCGAATCGTTGGCGGGGCCAACACACGGAGTCGGCCTATCACGGCGATCGGAAGTCATGTTCAACTCGGCTCGAGATCTCCACCATAGGTCGTACATATTGGTGCACGAACATCGCCGATATAGTCACCCCCTCCGGTTTCTTCCCACCCCTTCGGCGAAAGAACTTGGCATAACTTTCCGCTCGGGCATCAGAATCGCTTATGTGACCACAATTCGGAATCAGCACTCCGAGACGGTCGACAGGGAGCTGGTTTTGCAAATTCCGTTTCGGGGCTGAAATTTCGCCGTGGAGCGTGTGTATTAGGACACCGCATGTCGTACCCCTTAGGTAGGACGCAGATATTTGTTTGCCCGGCGATCGAAACTGCCCGCGAGGCCCCAATTCAGAATCGACACTTCGACCCGGTCGGCACAAGGTGGCATTCAGAGATTTCCGGTCCAACGTCCAAATTTCTGTCCAGGAGTGTGGTCGCGGGTTGCCGATGCGATCGCATACGGACACCCCTTCGCTCAAATGGGCATAACTTTCTGCTCGGTTATCAGAATCGCTTATAAGACCTCAATTCGGAATCGGCACTCAAAGGCGCCCGTTGCCCCCTTATAGGCGATAACACGTCGTTTCAAGGTCGAAAAACCTTCATTTCACACTCTAAAATTGCGATTCCATCTGACGATCTCCCTGATTCCAAGGTTTTCTGGCAGTAGCGCCTCCCTCGATTACGCGAATTGTTGGGGGGCCAACACACGTAGTCGGCCTATCACGGCGATCGGAAGTCATGTTCAACTCGGCTCGAGATCTCCACCCCAGGTCGTAGATATGGGTGCACGAACATCATCGATATAGTCACCCCCTCGGGTTTATTCCCACCCCTTCAGCAAAAGAATGAGGCATAACTTTCTGTCCGGGCATCGGAAATGCTTATGTGACCACAATACGGAATCGGCACTCTAAGACGGTCGACAGGGCGCTGGTTTCGTGGAATTTTGCTCTGGGGGTGAAATTTCTCCGCGGAGCGTCTGTATTAGTACACCGTATGTCGTACCCCTTGGGTAGGACGCGGATATTTGTTCGCCCAGCGATCGGAACCGCCCGCAATCCCCCAATTCGGAATCGGCACTTCGACCTGGTCGGCACAAGGTCAAATTCGGAGATTTCCCGTCCGACGCCCAAATTTCTCTCCGGGAACGTAGTCGCGGGCTGTCGATGCGATCGCATACGGACACCCCTTCGCCCAAATGAGTATAACATTCTGCTCGGTTATCAGAATCGCTTATAAGACCCCAATTCGGAATCGGCACTCAGAGGCGCCCGTCACCCCCTTATAGCCTCAGTTGATAAGACGTCGTTTCGGGGTCGAAAAACCTTCGTTTCGCACTCCGAAATTGCGATTCCAGCCGACGATCGCCCGAAATTGCAGTAGCGCCTCCCTCGATTACGCGAATCGCTGGCGGGGCCAACACACGGAGTCGGCCTATCACGGCGATCGAAAGTCGTGTTCAACTCGGCTCGAGATCTCCACCTAGGTCCTACATATGGGTGCACGAACATCGCCGATATAGTCACCCCCTCCGATTTATTCCCACCCCTTCAACGAAAGAACTGTGCATAACTTTTCGTCTGGGCATCGGAATCGCTTATGTGACCACAATTCGGAATCTGCACTCTGAGACGGTCGACAAGGCGCTGGTTTCCTAGAATTCCATTCTGGGGCCAAAATTTTGCTGCTGTGTGTATGTATTAGTTCACCGTTTGTCGCACCCCTTGGGTAGGACGCGGATATTTGTTCGCCCGGCGATCGGAACCGCCCGTGAGGCCCCAATTCAAAATCGGCACTTCGACCCTGTCGGCACAAGGTCGCATTCGGAGATTTCCGGTTTGGCTCCCAAATTCCTCTTTGGGAGCATGGTCGCGGGCTGCCGATGCGATCGCATACAGACACCGCTTCGCTCAAATGGGCATAACTTTCCACACGGTTATCAGAATCGCTTATAAGACCTCAATTCGGAATTGGCACTCAGAGGCGCCTATCGTCCCCTTATTGTCTCACGCGATAAGACATCATTTCAGAGTCGAAAACCTTCATTTCGCACTCTAAAATTGTGATTCCAACCGACGATCTCCCCGATTCCAAGATTTTCTGGCAGTAGCGCCTCCCTCGATTACGCGAATCATTGGCAGGGCCAACACACGGAGTCGGCCTATCACGGCGATCAGAAGTCATGTTCAACTCGGCTCGAGATCTCCAGCCCAGGTCGTACATACGGGTGCAATTCCGATAATCGAGACGAAAGTTATGCCCATTTGACCGAAGGGCTGTCGAAATTCGAGCACATCAGGAGCCGCGACCGCGCTCCCAGAGCGGAATCTGGGCGCCATATCGAAAATCTACAAACCTGACCTAGTGCCGACCGGGTCGAAGTGCTGATTCCGAATTGGGCCTCACACGCGGTTCCGCTTGCCGGGCGAAGAAATATCTATGTCTTACCAAAGGGGTGCGAAAATCGGTATACTAGAACAGATGCTGCGCGGTGGCATTTTGGGCTCCGAACTCAGAATTCCACGAAACTGGTGTCTTCGCGACCGTCACGGAGTGCCGATTCTGAATTGTCGTCATATAAGCCACTCTGATACCCGGGCGAAAAGTTATGCCTATTTCTTCCACGAAAGAGGGTGAGAGTAATCCGTCAAGGGTGACTATATCGGCGATTTTTGTGCGCCCATGTTTATGACGTCGAGAGGAGCTCTCTGGCTGAGATGAGCATGACTTCCGATCGTCGTGATGGGCCGACTCTGAGTTGCGGACCCACAGGTGAGCCGCGTAAACGAGGAGACGTTACGGTAAAAACCCGTGGATCGTCGACTGGAATCGAAATTTTGGAGCTAGAAATGATGGATTTTCGAATCAAAAACGGTGCCTTATCGCCAAGGCGATAACAAGTGATGAGCGCCTCTGAGTGTCGATTCCGAATTGGGGTCTTATAAGCGATTCTGATAACCGAGCCAGAGCTGCCCAACCCTGGGACGGAGAGCGGGGGAGGATTTGTAAAGGGAGGAGAGGTGTTCATGATCACAGATGAGTTGGAGATCACTCCTCTCTCTTCCATCGCTGCTATGCTATATGCTATCCAAGTCGTCGGCAGATAGGGAATCCCCATCAGTGACTTGGTTGTGAGAGAAGTCAGCCTGAGGTAGATATATATATATATATATATATATATATATATATATATATATATATATATATATTCTATATTAATCCTGCAGATGTGTATATATATATATATATATTAGTGTTAGGAATGCTACATCTAACTTGCTTCTTCAACTCTTGTAAGGCCTTGAAGATATTGAAAGCATCGATATTCGATCGTTGATCTCCAATCGAGTTCTTAGCAGCGTCTTCGACTCTTCGCTTGCAGAGGACAGGGATCTCTCGAGCTCAAAGTCTATAAACCGCGGCAACTTCCGTTGGTTCCGATGTTCTTGGGCCAGCTTTTCTTCGCATGTTTTGGATTCTCCAAGCCGCTTGCTATCCCGAAGAAATGCGGTCCACGCTAGAGTTTGCTTTTATTTTACTTTTTATCATTTAAGATATATAAGAGGGAGCTAGCTAATGTAGTACAGACTTAGATTCTCCTTTTTAATTTGCCTTTTTTTTGCGGGGGGGGGGGGGGGGGGGGGGGGGGGGGGGGGGGGTGGGGTCAATGAACTCAATCAGAATCTACAAATGTCGATTATACTTGTCTACTACATCCCTCCCTATGCTTTCTCTTTGCAAGCTGAACTTCCACATCTAATGAACATTCTTAGTGTGTATCTTTGCCGGGAGAAAAGTTTAGTATACTTGAGAATTACAATTTTTTCATGCACTTTGATTTTTTTTATTGACCAATACATTAGGGTTACATTGTACTCATCTAATAAAAAAGACCAAAAATACATGAAAACGTGCAATTCTTAAGTGTAGTAAAATTTTCTCATCGCCTAATGAGCTTTGACGATCAGACCATGAGTACCTTCTGTACTTATCCTGAGATAAGTCGAATTTCTAGCTGTCATTTTTAAGGGCTAATGACTAAGAAGTAATCAACGACCATGTACTGTTCGGAAAAGAGAGACAAAAACGAGGACAATGTATCATGGTCACGTCGACAGTACAAGGCAGTGATGTGATTTCGCAACATGTTCAATTAATATAAAATTTGTTAGATAGGGGGATTGTGTTGGGTGTGAGGATATATTTCAACTAGGATTGAGAAAAGGTCCATTGACTATAAATCAGTGGAGAGTTCACCCATAGTAGTGATTGACCAAGGACAGAAGGGGCTGGCCATATACTCAATTGTTGTAGTGACATGAGACACAATTCCTTCTCATCTTATGTACGTATGTCGTATGCATGGGATTTTGGATCAAAGATTAATTGAAGCCAATGGGTGGCAGTGAGTGATGGTGATCCCAATTCTCACACAACTAATTGGTGTGTCTGGACTCCCCATAGCATCAAAAAAGTCAAAATAAAATCAGGAGATTGATCAGTACCTTTCAAAAGAAACATTGTTACTTCTGAAGTCTAAGTGAAGCAGAGATTTGGAAACAGAAGAGAGACTGGAGAAGGGAAAGCTCAATGATCTGTTGAACAATTTACAGTGTTACAAATAGAAGTTATAGATGAGCGCAATATCAGAGAACAACTGATAAGATGAGGTTGTGAGCCAAGGAGGCATGTCTGCCATGCTCTGGAGAACATGGGGTTACAGGTGGTATAGAAAGTTAATTCTTCGACATGTGCACGCACTTGTCGATGTGTATATATGTTTAATCTGCTCAAAAGCTCGCTCTTATCAGACACCGTCCGGACGGGAGGGATGTTTTCCTCCGGAACCTGGACGTCAGTAGAGCATCAGAAGAACAGGGTGGTATTCGCAGAGAATGGAATAGGGAATGTCCCTCTGAGTGCAGTAAAACCGAAGCTGCACAGGCCGGGACAGAGAGTGGGAGAGATTTATAAAGGGAGGAGGGGTATTCATGATATCACAGATGTGCTTCAGGTGTTCCTGCACGAATCTTCAAAATTTTATAAGGAGAACTCATCAGATTTGGTTTTAATCACATAGTAGAAAGAAACTAACTTATTCATCAAACATTATCCTGCATCATTCCCCTGGTGATTTAATCAATTAATAAAGTAATTCAAAAACAATCTATGTAGGCCCTGAAATGACAGTGGACAGACCCCCATACTTCAGTTTGAGGGGCAAAGATTCATGCATATACTGCTTACCTGAAATTCCGGAATTAACTGCCATCGCTTCTGAAATAAAGTGCATTGGCGGTGCCTTCGTTCTTTGTAACACCTGAAAAGTAGCGTCCTGCTGCCTGGAGGACACCATGTAGATTGAAGGAAAAGAAAATAATGGAAAAAACACAGGTAGACAAGCAATTCCCGAGACTTAAAACAGTTGGTAACCTACTCAGGATTACACCAATAATATCCATTCAGCTTCTTTTGGAACGTAAAACCACTCCAAGCCTCGTAGTAAGATATTTCTAACAATATCCTTAAAAGACCACATTTTGGTGGGGAAAAAATTGGAATAAACAAAACCCATTTAACTTGAGCATTGCAGTGATTAGAACAAAATCATTTTCTATCTGAAAAGATATTCCCAGGGGAAATCAAAGATATACTGGATCAGACGTATCAGGATGATGCCCCCATGACCAGGGCTAGTCTCTAATGTCTTCACAGAGATCAGCTTTCCTTCCACATGGTTCTGGGTGCCGGCCATCTTGCTCAGTTTATGGCAATGCTGCAAAATTTCATCCACACTAGCAAGAAAGTGGGACTAGTCCAGTATGTTGTCCAAGAAATTCTGGGGCAGATCGTGCCAATGACTAAATAGCACTCTCCTATTAATGTAGGCGTGAGATAAATGAGAGAGCATCTCAGCCTAAGATGTGGAAGTGTAAGATCTATGTGGACTATTCCGCAGCAAAATTGTGTGCTCTGCAGACATGACTACAGAGATATCGCCCATGATAATTGGCAAGCTACTGGACGAGTTTCTTGAAGGGAAGAAAGTGATCCCCTAACTTAGACTCGCAGGAAGAGTATGCCTCTGGTGTCAATTTCTTGATAAATGATTTCAAGAGACCACGTGAAGCATAAGTGTTCAAAATCTTGCAACAGAATCGGCGAACCTCCACGCGCCTAGACTGCTTCTCTGAAACTTGATCAATAATTGACTGATAAGCTGTGAAAATGATGGCAAATGTTTCTTCAAAAGCTTAGATTTTCTTGAGGCATCCTCATCTTTATCAACCTTGTGAAAAGAATTAATGATTTCAATGTCAAATCAACCAAATCAAGTGCTTCTATGCGCCGGAATTCTGACTTTGCACTGCCACATTTTTCCAAAACTAAGTCAAAAGCTCATGGGCAATCCACAGGTGTCGTCGAAAAACCTCCTTGATGAAGCTAGATTTTAGCCGAGATTTCTTATTATCAAAATAATCAATCAGAAAAAGGCGGAAACTTCAAACACCTTTTCCAGCTCAGATCCAGAGAAATTGCTTGAATTTATGATCTTCAAAATCCAAAATGTAGAATTTTCGGCTAGCAAGAAAATGGCCTTGATTCGAGAGCGAGATGCCAGCCTAACGCTTTTCCGCAGCAGAGCTTCAAGACTTGAGATTTGAACTTCTTTACCACGTGGGTGCTCTTTTGCCTTGAATATTTTCTTATGTAGAATTCCCCAATCCGTTCTCCAAGTTGCTTCTGAGCCTCAGAAGAGTGAGAGTTGACAAAAGCTTGAACGAGATAAGAGTACACAACAAGCACCTGAGGTCTGCCTACATTTGGAGGAAAATAGGTACGAGAGAAAGTTAGGTTATAATGCAGATATAAGAGAATAGTTTAGCACTTTTTGGCTAGCAAAACACAATTTGGAAGATGAGAGCAGTCAATAATTTGAAGCACATAATCTACCTGGATTTCTCTGTAGATAGATCTCCAATAGTGACAGAACACGAAGTTTGAATAGCATGAGCTGCGACTGAGCAGTGTCATTCCCGGAAGAGTTCTTTCGGTCCTTCAGAAGCTGTGCAATATAAGAATCCATCAGAAACATGGCATCATCATCCATATCACTATCATATGCATCTGAAGCTAAGGGCTCTTCTTTTTCATTGCCATCCTTGTGTGATTCAACAACAGACACTGCCTCAGAGTTGTCCACATGATCATCACTATCCTCACTCTCCACAGCCTCAGGTTCATTGATCTCCTCCATATCCTCAATCCAAAAAGGTCCTCCTCATCATCCTCATCATCAGTGTCAGCAACCTGATGGCGAGGAGGTTTTAAATCTTTTTTCACTACGTGCAGCATACGGCGGAGTCCATCATCCGTAATGTCATCACAGAAAAACCTAAATACCTGAATACAAAAGACCAAACATAGATCAATGGATGACGTTTCAACAGTAATGGTATGATAATGCATGTGCAGCAAACTTAAAACATGAAAGTGGCAGCACAAAAATTGAAGATATTACATTTCCATGGTGAAAACTGTTGTTTTTCAAGAAAATTTCTTGTAATTGCCTCCAATGAGAACATGTAAGGACTTCCTGACAACTAAATCTTCGGACTGAACTAGAGAGAGAGAGAGAGAGAGAGAGAGAGAGAGAGAGTTGAAAAATTATTGTAAATTTGAGATTTTACCTGCTCAACTGCATAAAACATAGGGCCTGAAGACTGAGGCAACAGTGAGAGCAAATTGTCCACGAGGACATCCAGCAACTCTGGATTATCATTGTCATCTAACACATCTTCCTCATCCACAGATTCAAACTGAGTAGCTCCAGGGAAGGCTTTCTTGCAGCATATGATAATTTCTGCCACGGCCTCAGACAACTCTCCAGGGTGAAGGAGAAGTTCCAGCAACAATTGGATAAGCAGGTATCGAACCGCACGCAGCTTATTTGCTTCAGAACCGGGGCCAATCCTCCTTTCCTACACAAAAAAGGCAACAATTACAAGACTTAAACCAAAAGATGGAACAGAGTGAGGAAAATAGAGCAAGATTTCCAGAGAGCATACATTCATAATGTAAACATGGTTTACCTATTGAAGAAGCCTGGCAAGGTTAACAAAAGTAGAAAATAAACAGTGCATACATCCTTCTTCAACAACTTTCATCATTCACATAATCACAGAGAAAAGGGAAAAAAAGGAAAAGTTAGGGCATGCATTTGTGACAGCAGATTCATTGAAGTACATTGTATCTCAACTAACTACTAAACATGAATAACAAACTTCATGATGGTACAAGAGATAAGAATGCCTTTTCAAGAGATGAAAGGAGAACCAACTTGGACACCTTTCTCCAACCAATTAAAAATCCAAGTAAATTATCACAAGAAAAGAAGATCCGTAAGATATATTCCAACATGCATTTGCAATAGCAGAATCATTGCAACATCTACCTACTCAAAGTTGCCAAACTATAAATACCAAAATCTCTCTTTCCTGTTTTAGGAGGGTAAAACACATGCCAAAACGATGGGCGATCAATCCACACCAGTCCTACCTTCTGTTTCAAATAATAAGACAAATAAGAAATCAAATGTTATAAAATCTGACAAAGATAAAGGTACGTTAGGACATAATGGCAACAGCAGATTCGCATTTGAAGTGGCAAACCAATATGACCAACTGATATCACCTGTTCTTTTGAAGATAATAAAACACCTTCTGGAGGACTAAAGAAAAACAATTTGGACAAGTCCCTATGCCACCAGATAAATGACAAACAATTAAACACATGAATCAAGTACAGAAGGGAAGATTATCTCCCTCTTAAGTTTAAATGTATAAATACCCTTTATAAACAAATGTTTCTTCCTTCAACTAAGAAATGCATGGAGCTTGGACAATATTAAGCAGAAGGAAACAGAGTGTTTGTTATCTGCTGCACAATACAAGCTTCCGTGAATGGACAATAATCATTCATGTTTTTCATACAAAACTACAACAGATGATGAAATACTAATAACATTATCTAATGTGCATCTGCTTCAATTAGCCAAACTTCAATGTGAAACAGAAGGAACAATCCATTACCTTATCCAGTAAATGAAAACGATTAAACAGATGGCATGATATCAAGATACCAGAGATAATATACCTCATGATAAAGTCTAGTCTCCATCACTTGTAGCTCCTTGAACCCTTTTCATCCTCATTACTCAGAGCCCGAAAAAGTGAAACTGAGGGAATGTTGCACATTGTATTAAGGAAACAAATGAAAATGATCCAAGGTCGTTTGACTCAGGACCATTTGGTACCAAGTGTGAGCCATCTCCTCTCTGTGCATCTTCCATTAATAACTGGAGCTGCTCAATGCAAGACTTGCACAAAGAACTTGATGTGGCTACTTTTGGCCATGTAAACTTCTCCTGCAACTCGAAAGATGTTACCTCAGTGCCCAAGGATGCAGAAAATAAACCTGAACGGCCAAAAATTTCATAATATCTGTCTGCAACCGAAACTTTGCTTCCAGAAGATTCCTGATCTCCAAAGAATCAGAAGAGTCCGCTCTAGCATCCACTTTCAAAGTCTTTAAAACCCGAGGCAATGTATCTATGATCCAACTCTTCAGAAAATCTGCATTCCCTGAGATCCCTGATGTATCCTTTCCCTCAGGAGATCCTCTTTCTGAATTTTCATCTGTAGTCTGACTAGCTTCGGATGGTTCTTCTGTGAGGCTTCCTTCATCCACAAACAAACTCATCAAATTTTGAGCAAACAGCATGCGACCGGGGACAGTAATGAATTGGAGATAAAATCTTTAACTGTATGTGTCTGTGTAATGCAATCAAATTTTCCATTGCTGTGCTTTTGCAAGGATACTATGACTACAACACGCCGGTCATCATCACTACCAACCCAGTTTATCAATTCTTTGAGCAAATTTTTTGCAGCATTATACAACCATGAGCTTTTGTTGAAAGGATATCCATCAAGCAGTGAACAAGTTTGTTCGAGAGAACAACTGGGATCCATGCTGCTGGCAATTTTGGAAGGAGAATAAGTAGAATATCAAATACCAAATGTTTCCGCTCATGCGAGGATAAAAGAAGGGATCCCTCAATGACAACATCATAGAAGCAATGAAAATTATTAGCAATCTCTTCAAATGAGTCCCCCTTCCGAGTCTTCTTTTGCTTCTTACTACAATTTTGATGTGATGATAAACCCTCATCTTGAAATGCCACAGCTGGTATGAGTATATCTATCAATACATGCCATAAGCTGTGAAGTCGGGGCAAGCAGAATGTGGACTCCTGGAAATCAGTACTTTTACCAATCATATGATATACACCAAAAAAGGAAGACAGTAAAACTGTGTAGACCTTGTGTTCTAACATCGTCATATTTAATACTTCATACAGCCAGCTATGACCATCTAAAATATTCTTCATGGCTGAATACTTCAGCTTTCATTTGACAGGACAAGGCAGAATGTTTATAACAAGAATTGGTATAAACAGGGCAAAAGAAAAGTCAAATGCTCTCTCATCAACATCATGGTTAAATGCTTTATATGGCTAGCTAAGACAACACCACCTAGATGAACTAAGAACAAGAACAAATATTACCTTGAAGCAGGGTAACAGAAGAGCCAAATGCTCTCTCGTAAAGAAGGCATTGGTACTGAATGGATGTGGCAAGAGCTTTCCGAACATCGAACAATCTAATGAAACTCTTTCTTGTAACTTTAAAGCTAAAAGCAATGCATCAGGGTCTCCAACTTCATGGGCCTTCTCAAACCATTCATGCATGCCATCATTTTCAATGATTTGATTCAACAATGCTCCTACAGGAAGCTGGAAAATCAGAAGTATTGTATTCAGTATGGATGTTAGATAGCAAACAGAATTTGTAGATAGAGAAAAGGGTACTTTCAGGATAAAGTTTTCATGCTCAGACAAACCAGCACACTTATCCGTTGTGAGGAAACATACTTGCTTGAATTAATGAGTTCCTACTCCATTTCCATTTCCCCAACGGGCAGTGGGAGGAGATGGCCAATTTTTTTACTCTACCAGAAAATAGATAGCCAAACACTCGCTTGATGGTACTTAGAAATCAAGCACGTGATCAAAATCAATATTGAAGGAGGTAGAAAAGTACCATACAAAGTCATAAGTTTCAGATTCAGACTTAGGATAGGTTGACCACAGGGCCAGAGAATTGCCAAGTACATATTGCATCATGGAAAACTTATGATATTCCCTGATGCTAAAATCTGATATGTTTTCTTGCCAAGGCCTAGGGGAGGAACGAGCAATCTAATCTCATATCAAAACAACCTATATGTGAGAGGTTTAAACTCAAAATTCCCAAGGCATCTTTCCGGCAAAGACTACATGGGATGTACATCTAGACCATAGTATCTCACAAAGAAGTGATCAGGGTGCAACATTGTGATATCAGAAAAGTATCCCTTTACTATGATGTAGTCAGTTCGGGAAGCAATTAGGAAAATCAGTAAGCTTGCAGTGACACAATAATAAAATTGAGGGTTGGAGTATGCCACAGATTTGGCCAACAATTGCAACTATAAGCTGAAACAAGAAATAATCCAATAGTCCCACACTTGAAAAGGGGTAAAATTTACTAGGCCATATATGTATGAAGAGTTAACATCCAAAACTCTTAAATATATCATTTAGGGCCAAAACTACATGGACTATACCCAAAGCGGACTATATCTCAAAACAGCTAGATCAGATGTGTGACGTCTCAAGTTTTCCGCATCCAGATTATCAGGTTAGTGTGTCAGTTGAGGCTCCATCGGGCTTGGATGTTGGTGAGATTCGAGGTAGTCATATATTGGGTGTTTGCAACAAACACCTGAATACATGTGCCCAATTTGACTCGTCTTGTATGCATCAGCCTAGGATGACACGTTTATGTGGTCTGTGTAGAACTAGGGTGTCAAGGTGTTATGGTCGAGGTGTCAGACCTTGTCGGGTAGTTGCGTCTGGGCAAGATGACGTGTTTCCGTAGTGTGTTGGTCAGCTACCAGACATCTAACTCCGAGCATCAGGTGGCAGCCCACATGGCCAAGAACACATCTGCTCAAATGGACTCGTCTGCCACTGCATTGGTTATCCCTGCTGGGTGCCAGTCTTGTGCACCGTGTCAAATAGACTTGACAAGAGAAAGCATCAGAGCAGAGTGACGTGTTTTGAATGTGTTAGCCTGCATCGTGTTGATGCGTCTAGGACGTTCGGCCTTTTTATATAGGGACCAATCTCCAAACTTCACCCTCTTCCACCTCACTTTTCCTCACCAAGCTCCATAAATGTTAGTTTTGTCCGAAACCGAAACATTTTGGCCAAAACGAGGCCGATATGAAACCGGCCCGTTTCACTGTAGCAGGGCTGATGCATTACCAAAACAAAACCATTATTTTAATATGTTTCAGGGGATTTCTGTCTTACTTAATCCCATTTTGTCCAATATCAGGGGTTTAGGCCCATTACGGTGGAAACCGGATGCCAACTCCCCCTTTTAAGGAGAGTTAGGGGAGTTCGTGTCTAGGAGACTCCAAAATCAGGGAGTTCCCTTCCGGGAGACCCGAGACCTCGTGCGGGAGACTTCTACAACACTTCTCATCGCAGCGGGCCAACCGGACAGGGTTCGCAGCATCGCACAGGTGTCGTCGCGCAGCACCAGCCGGGCGTCACCGTCGCGCAGGGGTTCACATGGCCAAGGGTCGCGGCGTCTGAATCGTGCGGGACTCATCTTTTTGTTGCCAACAGCCAAGCTCCCCGCTGCCGTGTGGAAACTAGAGGTATGTCCCCTTCTTTTACCAGTAGCCTTCTCTCTTTAAAGTTCATGTACGTCTTTCTATGATATTTCCCGTGCTCTCCGGCATCTCCACTGCTGTTTTATTTTAATGCTGATTTTCTGGATTTTTCAATTTTTTTTGAATTGGCTGAGACATGTTTCAGCTAGTTTAGGCCGAAACTGAAACCAAAACGTATCGATTTCGAATCCAACCGAGAGCAAAACCGACACTAGCATCCTTGCCGAGCTCCCCCATCCTCTCCTCCTCTTCCTCTCCCTTTGGTGGTTGATGCCGATTGGTGGACAAGGACAACTATGACGCGGCGCTTGACCTTGAGTCGTGGTGGTGGTGATAGCGAGAAGTGGCCAACCTACGAGGAGGCCCCAACAGGTTAGACTTTTCAATTTGAGGTAGGGTGACTTTTCGCCCACTCTCCAAGCCCAGATTCTCAAGGTTTTCCATGCTAAAAGCATGATTAAGGAAGAGATCTGGGGGTATTCATCTTTTAGGAGTTCTCAATGTTAAGGGTCTAGAGTGAGCTCCATTCCTCTCGGCTTCCCCGTGATTTTTGGCAAATGCATGTTGGTGAATATGTGTTGAACAATTTCCCCCCTATTCTACTCCTCTATTTTTGTGTTTCTCTCTGAAATAGGGAGATTGGTGTGTTGCTTTTGAGGTTTTTGAAAGAGAGAAGGCCATGTTCGGCCCTGTGTGCCAACGCATCTGCCACAGATGACGCATTCCGAATGTGACATCCCAACTGGCCGTGTCTATGTCTCATCTTCTAGAACATGTACTTGGAGCTGAGTCTAGTCGCGACATAGGCTCGTGACACATTAACAATGCACCACCTAGGGATGTGACATGCTTTGGGTTCCTAAGGGTTTCTGTAACAAGCTTGGAGGCGTCGACTAGCTGTAATGCACTCTTATAGAGGCGTCAATGACCCCTAACATATTCTGTGTTATAGCCTAGTAGGAGGGTTCTCGGGAGGATCTACTGCCAAGAAATTTTCCAAGCTTTTTGTAAATGCATAACAAGTGGCTGACGCATTTTGAAAGCATCAGCCAAGCCTAATGCGTTGTTGTTAACAAGATAGTCCCCCCTGTTGTGTTCTCAGTGAGTTACATATTGTTGTTCCAAGCAGTTTTCCGAGCACTCAGAGTCCCACAGTGTTATAGCCTAGTAGAAGGGTTCTCGGGAGAATCTACTGCCAATAAATTTTCCAAGCTTTTGTAAATGCATAACAAGTGGCTGACGCATTTTGAAAGCATCAGCCAAGCCTAATGCGTTAAGGTTGTTAACACGATAGTCCCCCCTGCTGTGTTCTCAGTGAGTTACATATTGCTGTTCCAAGCAGTTTTCCGAGCACTCAAGAGTCCCACAGCTATCAATGCTACGTTCCTAGTGCCACACCTCACTAGTTGGGCACCCTGATGCTTTGAACATGTCATGACCGAGGGAGAAGTCAGAGGTTTTGTCCTTGTGCCTAGAGTACGACTAGTTTGGAGCCATTTTTCATAATCCCTTCTACTTTGGGCCAACGTCCAAAGTAGGGAGAAAATAGCTAGGACAGTGTCTTGTGTGTATCACTTGTGTGCATACGTGGTTGGGGGAGAGGACACCGTGAAGGAGTTATGGAGCATGGTCCCCAACTAGTCTCATCTATCTTACTTGCCTCATTTTACGAGATTCCGAAGCCTGGTAGGGATGGTTAGACATGGGATCACGAATTGGCCAGGCTGTGGCTATGTTGTTAGTGTTAAGTCCTCATATACCTCACTCCATGTGTGTGGAGGTGGTTAGACATAAGACGGTAGTTGGGAGGTGAGACGCCAAATGGCACGCATGACTACGAGACTAGTGGTAGTGTTTTCCATGTCACTAAGCTAGTGTGTGTTGCCCGCACCAAGAGCTGGCTAGCACAGGTTGACTAGTCTCAGACCAAATCTAGTACCACGTTATTGACTCTGTGTATGTTTTGTTTTCATTGTACACCACTGGCTCGTTATTTTCTTTCGTTGTTCTTAGAATAGCTGCTGCTTTCCTGATCATTTTAATTTTACTGCCATGTCATAATCTTTATTGTTTTATTGTGTGTTGTTTGGCTAAGTGGTGGGGTTGGAAGATCCCTACTGAGCCTACGATTTATGAGGTTCACTCTCTACTTTTGTAGGTGTTGGCTCAAGTGTGCAGCATCTACCCCGGACTGAACGGTAGCTCGCAAAAGGCAGCTTCCTGGCACCAACATTGGTGTAATTCCTCAAGGTATGCCCCACACAGGATTATGTATTTTGTTTTCTTTTATTTCGTTTTTTTTACTTTATTATCATTTGAGACACCTGAAAAAATGAAATTTAATTGTAGTTATAGCCAAGGTTTGGCGCGCCGGATCGAGCCGGGCCGATCCCCCCGAATCGCATCGGATCAGGGAGGATCCGATGCGCGACTCGCCCGATGCGCCCGGATCCTTTCTTAGCAGGCGGATCGAGCCCGATGCGATGCGATCCGGCCCGGCACTGTCGCATCGGGCGCGATCCGCCCGACACCCTTAAAGGGTGTCGGCGATGCGCTGCGCATCGGGACTGAACAGTCCCATTCGCAGCGCAGGAAACCGCAGGCCCCTTTCTCCCCCCCCGTTTGCAGTTTTTTTGAAGAGAAAAACCTAGATTTAGGTGCAAATCCACAGGAGGAGGCTTCCTAAGTGAATTTGTGTCCATTTGGAGGTGGATTTGGAAGCTTTGAAGCCTTGTTCTTCAAGTTTTTTGAAGGTTCTACAGGGTTTTCAAGGTAAGCAACCTTATTTCTTCATTTTTCTGTTCTTTTCTTGGTGTATGGGTTAGATCTTGTTAGGAAATGATGTTGCAAGGGATTGATGTTCACTTGCAACCATTTCTCATCAAGATCTACAAGGTTTTCATGTAGATTTGATGATTTTCCCTAAAATATGATTTTCTGAAAAATAATTTGAAAAATCTTAAAAAAATTTAAACAATCAAAAAATGATAGGAAGGTGTTCTATAAGTTCTATATCATGGTTAGAACTTGATTCTATAAGAAGTTTAGGTATAATTAATTAATGTTCATAAATAATTAATAATTATATTAAAATTTGAATAATAATTTTATAAATCTTAAAAAGTGTAAACAACCAAAAATTGATAGAAATGTGTTGTATAACTTGTACATCATGATTAGAAGTTGATTAAATAAGAAGTTGAGCAATAATTAATTTATATTCTTACATTAATAAGAAGTATTTTAAAATAAAATGTGAAATTACAGAAAATATATATGCATGTGTGAATGGATTTCTGTGATCATGTGTTCATGTATATTAAAAAAATATCATATAACAATTAAGAAGTAAGAATACTTTCTTTTAGTGTTCAAATTCTGAAATTTAATTTAATTTACTGTTAATTTATTATTTATTTTTTGTCATTGTAGATGGCACCGAAAAGAGGTTCTGATGATATTGGGTGGCAGCATGGCATCATGTTGGAGAATAGGCACAACTTTAAGTGCAATTATTGTGGTTTTGTGGGACAAGGAGGTGGGGTCTCCCGTTTGAAGAAGCACCTTGCTGGTGGTCGACTAGCAGGGTACCATGACGTGCAGGGGTGTAAATCGGTGCCAAAAGAAGTCAAGAAGGCTATGAGTGAACACATTAAGCAAGTTCGAACTGAGACAGCAAGAAAGAAGGCAGATAAGGAGATAGCAGAGAGGATTATATCAGGAAGGCAAAGAGATGAAGATGATGATGATGAAGTTCAAATGTATGCAGAATATGTTCCTGATCCTGATGTGCAGGAAAGGCTAGCCAGAGCACATAGCAGGGCTGAGGCATGGGAAACTGATCAAAGGGCAGGGCACAGAATGAGTTTTCAGGGAGCTCAGCATGAGGTTGGCAGTGGCAGTGGCAGTGGCTCAGCGGTAGGTGGCAGTGGCTCCCGTCGATTTTCAAATGTGGGAGATTATTTCACTCGACCCCCTCCCACACAAGTACCAGAAGAAGGCAGGCATAGCAAGAGACCCACAGGTGTGCAAATTGAGGATGTGGACCCTTATGTGTATCCTAGGGAGCATGGCAAGCAGACTAGGATTGATGATTCATACAACCAGCAGGGGCCGAAATACAAGGTGGGGAGAGCAATTGCAAAGTGGTGGCACCATACAGGGTTACCATTTAATGCAGCGAACAGTCCCTATTATAAAACTGCAATACAGGAGGTTCAACGTGGAGGCCTACATGTGCAGCCTCCTACAGCTAGGGACTTGGCAGGGAAATATCTGCAGGAGGAAGTTGATGAGATAAAGTCTTACATAGATGGATTTAAGAAGAAATGGGAGAAGTATGGTGTCACCATCATGTGTGATGGTTGGTCGGGCATCACCAGGAGCAGCCTCATCAACTTCCTAGTGTATTGTGATAGACAAGTCTTCTATCACAAATCAGTTGACGCATCCGAGCATGTACACAACTATGAATACATATTGGGTTTGATGCGAGAGGTGGTTGGGGAGATTGGGGAGCAATATATTGTGCAGGTGGTCACGGATAATGGAGCTGCGTACAAGAAAGCAGGGGAGGAGTTGATGAATATCTATCCTCATCTATACTGGACCCCATGTGCTGCCCACTGTGTTGATTTAATGCTTAAAGAAATTGGGACACTGCAACCTGTGAAAATGGTGGTGGATGCAGGACAGAAGATAACACGTTTCATCTACAATCATCATCTGGTGTTGGCGTGGATGAGAGAGTCCACTGGTGGAGAGTTGTTGAGGCCCGGTGTCACCCGCTTTGCAACAAATTTTGTGGCACTACAGAGTCTACTGAAGCACAAGGATGGATTGAAACGCATGTTCAGGGGTGATAAATGGTTGCAGAGTAATTTTGCTAGTACATCTGATGGAAAGGAGGTGGAAGGCATCGTCAACAGCTCCAATTTTTGGGATCGGGTCTTCAAGCTGGTACAGATCATTGAACCTCTATATGAGGTGTTGAGGGTGGTGGATGGGGATAGGAGACCATCTATAGGATTGGTATATGCAAAGCTTGAAGCCGCGAGGAAAAAGATCCGTGAAGTCTCACCTCGGCATGCACACTTGGTTTTGGATGTTGTTGACGATAGATGGGACCGGCAGATGAGTAGAGATCTCCATATGGCGGGTAAGGAAATAAATCATATTTCTGTAATAATCTATTATTTATTGTATTGATGATGGTATTTTATTCAATTGCAGCATACTATCTCCACCCTGCATACCATTACGCACACGAGCTAGCATATGATGATGATTTGACGGCTGCCTTTGCAAGGGTGGTTGAGAGATTGTCAAGAAGTCCTGTGCTAGCGGCAGATGCCATTGATGAGGCAAGTATAGGATTATCAACTTCCATCCAAAGTTAAATCAAATACTTGAAGTTCATAGGAGTTGATGATAAATTTATGCTATGCAGATGAAGCGTTTTCGGGAAGCCACTGGGACCTTTGCTGAGCCATCTGCCATTGCTGGTCGGGAGCGTGTAGACGGCGGTAATATGCTTCCCATTTACATTTTTTATCATTGCAACTTGATGGTTGACATCTGATTGACATAATTGAATTTGGATGCAGCTGATTGGTGGTTCAACTTTGGGCATTCCGCGCCAACATTGAGGAAAATTGCAGTGAAGGTCTTATCGCAGACTTCCTCATCTAGTGGATGTGAGAGGAACTGGAGTACATTTGCATTGATACACACCAAAGTGCGGAATCGTCTCTCATATAGGCGTTTGGACCAATTGGTGTACGTCCACTATAATATGAGGCTGAGGGTCAAACATCTTACAGAAGATCCAAAGAAGCGTGGGGACGTAGAGTATGATCCAATTGATGTTGGATTTCTACGAGATGAAGAAGACCCAATGGTTGCATGGGTTGCACGAGCAACAACAGAGCGAGGGGAGTATGAGTTAGATGAGGAGGCAGACGACCCTGAAGATCCACCTCGCCCTAACACTTTCTTGGCAAGGGCAGTAGCAGAAGCAACAGCAGAGGAGGAGGGAGATCGTGGGAATGTGGGACAGCCATATTCCCCTCGTTATGAGATGGATCCAGAGGCTGAGGTGGATCTTCTTGCGGACATACAAGTAGAGCATGTGACGCGTACTGCAGGTGGGAGAGTCATTTCTTTCTTTCATCTTACATGTTTTATCAGTTGCATTTATGCTAACTTCCTAATGTATAATGTTGGGGGTTATTGCAGGTAGAGGAGGAGGTAATGATGATGATGATGATTTTGATAGGTTGATGGAAGGCCTCCCCCGCACACAATCTAGAAGGAGAGGCTTATCTACCCAGGATGCGCCTCCCTCACAATCTACAAGGGCTCCCACATCATCTCAATTGGCAAAAGGGAAGCAAATAGCAACAGAATCCCGCAGAAAAAAAACTGGTGCAACAGAGTCCCGGCCAAGTAAAGGAGTTGTTATACGAGAGCCACCTCCCGTCCCAGCACAAAAAAAGAAGGGTTGGTTTTCTGGTTGGGGATCCAAGAAAGGCAAGAAAGGTGCTACCGTTGTTGAAGATCCACTTGACATTGCCGATGCAGAGACTTTGGATCCAAATGCAGATGATGAGACACCGTCTCCATTGGATTCACCCCGATTGCCCAATAGTGCCTCCCATGATTCGATGACTACTGGTAGGCCATCATTTTGTATTAAAAATTACCTCAAAATGTATTTGTAATTTTGTATTTGTTCTAACTAATGTTCAAATGATATTGCCTTTGCAGGTGGTTCTTCAGATGCTGGTGGTGACGGTGGTGGTAACGGTGGAGGTGGTAACGATGGTCAGGGCGGAGGAGGAGGTGAGGGTGGTGAGGGAGGAGGAGGTGAGGGTGGTGAGGGAGGAGGAGGTGGCATGGCATTCACAGAGGAGCAATTTTATGGGGGTGCAACACAAGATAGTAGTCATGGTGCCCCAATGCGGTACAATAGAAGGCAGAAGTTTAGACCTGGCAGTCAAGCAAGAGGTTCACCAGTGGATTCCCATAGCTATGACACTATGATATCAGACTTTGAGAGGATGAGTACACAAGAGTCTGTCGGATCCTATGGCGGCCATAGCTATCACCCCGAATCCACTAGCACAGACTACTCTAGTGGGTACGGACCGTACAGTGGGTACACTGCCACAACAGGCTACCTTGGTCCATCTCCATATATGCATCCTCCTCCTGCATATTCTATTCCTATTCCAGTCCAAGTTTTTGTTCCTGAGGAGGATGTACAGATGGCACAACTGGGGGTAGTCCGTCCCGGCTGTCAAGTGTGGGACCATTATCTCAGTCAGTTTCGGCAGAGATACCATAGCATGATGACATGGGATGAGTTTCGTGGTTTTGTGTCAAGAACGAAAGGTCATCATCTTATTGGGGAGCTCCCCTCAGAGTCAGATGAGTCCGAATCCATGCCTAGCCAATCCCAATGGAATGCATATGATCCATATCAACAAGGGCATTGGGGATATTAGAGTAAGTCATTGTATTTTTATTGGAATTTAGAGTTTGATAGTTGTATTGACTTTGTGCAATGTAAATATCTTTCAATTAATGAGTTTCAATTTGTTTTCACTCTTCTAATGCTTTATTTCATTGAAAATAAATGTTTTTATACCAATTACATGATATAAATCTCATGGAATATGATGAAACATATGTACAAGAGGCCTAAACCACACAATCATTCAAAAAAAGGCCAGATTCAATGGAATCGGCCATAAAATGGTTCATAAATAAGGGTTCTGGCCGAATCCAAGCGGATCGAACCGGATCGGTTCGATCCGCCCGAATCGGATCGGATCAGGAAAATCCCGATCCGGTCCGAATCGGGGATGCGCCAAACCTTGGTTATAGCTATTTCAGTTTCTTGTTCATCTTACTAGGCTGGTTACTAACCCTTCAGTCTTCTTGTTAGCAGAACAGCCACAGATTCCAGGTCGCTATAAGATGATTCAGATCATGAATTTTATATTTATATCTTCTATGTGGACCGTAACCCATCAAACTTTTGCAATGAATGCTCTAGAGTTTGGGAATTATGATGAAAACCATGGACTCAAAGGAATAGAAAATTTATTGTGTGCGCAAAATGGTAGAAGCAATCATTAAGGGAAAGAAAACTCCATGGAGAACTGATGAGAATGGTATATCATTCAGACTCTACAATACTCTTCGCTGCATGATTAGTATATTTCATAAAGCTTCCCCCGCCCATGACATTCTCCTTATCCCTATGGTCATGTTTGGTATTGGAATAGAACTGAGAATAGAGTGAGTATATCCTCAAAATTTTAAGAACATCCTCAGTTATTTCTCAATCTATCCTAATACCAAACGACCCTATATGTATATATACAAGCATCTGAAAGACATTTGAAATGTCAAATATCCAACATAAAATGAAGCTGACGCTTCTAGTTCTGAATGAAAATTGAAAACAATGAAGAACAGGGGAACCTTGCATATTTTCTTGAGGTTGTTCTTCCTCAATCTTCCTCCACAAAAACAAAAGTTGTCAAGCTTCTACTGCACTTTTCTTTCATTAGGTAAAATACAAATTTTGTATCAAATATAGAAGAAATGAGAATGATCCACTAGCAGTTAAGCTGAAGCATTCATCAAAGAGGGAAAACACAAATTCTGTGTGTTTGGGGGAAGAGAGTATATTGTAACCATGAAAAGAAATAGGAAGGAGAAACGTGTGAAAATTACTTAGCATTTTTTATCCTCGTGAATGATGAGAATCATCAAAATACAATAGGATAAATAGCATCTGAGATCTTTTTAATGTGTATTAACAGTTGACCCCCTATAAATTCAAAGAGCTAAGATTACTAGAGATACCTTGTCAACTAAATCAAGAATTATGGAAACAGCAGGTTCCCGCAAATAACGTTTCTTGCCAGCAAGGTAAATAAGTTGGGAAACAATCTCCTTGACATTTGGTGCTTTGTCTTTCGAAGAGCATTCCGCAGCGATTCTCCCAGATCTAACAAGAGCTCCATAAGCAAAGAGACGTCCTAGAAGGCAGTCTCTTAGATCCTAAAAGATTGAGAAACAACAAAATATAAATCATCTCGCGGGGGGAACAGCAAATTTGGGAAACGTGGAAAAGTTAGAGGGACGAAACCAACCTGACCCTTCTTTGAAGATGAGACCTCAAGGAACTGTACCGCCAATTTCATGATGGAGTCAACTTTAATTGCAGGAATTGTGCCGACAACAACAGTTAATCCCAAGGCGAAGCCTTGTCTAGCGCACTGCAGAAGAAATGTAATGAACATTAATTTTGTCAGATGAATAATTTTATCAGCATTTCGCATATGAAGACCTGTTTCAGTAACATACAGAGACAATGGTACACGATTATACAAATATTGAAAGAGCTTCCTCTTCATCTTTTCGGAATCCCTGAACCCTAAAAGGCGAGGCATAGGCATCAGAACATGAACACTAGATCCTTGCTTTTCGCTTTGTTCAGGACTCGGCCATGGTGATAAGAAGCCCGACCGCCCTGACGGCGGGGAAACTCCTTTGGAAGGAACTTCCAAGTCCGTCATCTTCTAGACTAAGCAATAGTGGGAGAAGCGGCAGCGGCAGGGAAGCCAGCACGTACCTCTCTCGAAGAGGCGAGGCCACGGATGAGCCGCCGGACGGCGTATCCAACGGGAGAGCGCACCTCTCCAAGCCGTCATCTTTCTCAGCTTCCAGCGGAAGAACGGCGGCTCCCCCCACGTTGCTCTCACCAAGCTTCTCGTATTCCCCCTGCGACTTGCGCAGCTCCGTGGCCAGCGCCTCCGCCGCGGCCTCCCTAACCGACGTCTCCGGAGAAGTGAGCTCCATGAAAAGATGGACGGGTAGGCCACCTCCGGACACGGGACCCACAGGAGGCTTCCGGTCCCCGGTGTCAGCTCCCGCCGACCTATCGACCTTGGCGACCTTGGGCGGCACCTCTCCATCCGCCGCGACCGCCGCCCGGTGCTTCTCCTTGTCCAGCGCCTTCCTCTTCTTCCTCCTCTCCATGGGTTTCAGAGACTCGGAGACGGCGGTGGGTCCGCCACCGGTGCCGTCGGAGCGAGGCTTCTCCAGTTGGACGGGGAATCCATGGAGCCGCCTTCCACCGAGATCGATAGTCGATACCCAACCAAGTGAAAGAAGGAGAAGAGGAAGCAGACGAGGGCTGCTGGGGTTTTGGAGCCGTCCTTCCTCCCAGATGCCCAACAAGTGAGCGGAGAAGGCCTGCTGGGGTATTTTAGGGTTTTTAATTTTTATATTTTCCAAAGTAAAATTTTAAGGAATTAATAAATGATTAATTTTAGACATGAATAATGATGTATCTTATTTCTACGTGGATAAA
This sequence comes from Colocasia esculenta, assembly GCA_014218235.1. NCBI lineage: Eukaryota > Viridiplantae > Streptophyta > Magnoliopsida > Alismatales > Araceae > Colocasia > Colocasia esculenta. Next base: position 623,358 of record CM024760.1, on the reverse strand, counting down.
AATCTAAACTTAAAAGTTTTTGTATCAACTACGACAGCTGAATCTAACAGCATAGCATCAACATGTATGTCTTGAAGGTGTTTCGACATTGTCATTTAATGACAAACGTGAAATTTCAGCATCCCTTTTAAGAAATATTGTGTGTATTTAGAGTTTTGATATTTTTATTAGAAGAAGGATGAGTCATGTTTTATAAATATATGTTTATTTTTACTATACTCAATATATAATTAAATTATGTCTTTACGCATTATCATCATTATTAGTTTAAAGGGAGAATTAATTATTGGTCTCTGATAGGGATTCAGGTCCCTGTCAAGTTTTTTCGCACCTTCTGATCTCTGTTTTATACATGACTTATTTTTAAGTCCCTACGTTTAACCCCCGTTATTTTAAAAGTGTGTAATCATTATCCCAAAAGTGTGTAACTGTGTAAGTACGTACTTACATAGTTATATGTATAACTGCGTAAGTATGTAAATTCTATAACTGTGTAAGTATGTAATTACATACTTATGTAGTTACACATGTAATTCTGTAACTACATAGAAATTTTATATGTTTGTAACTCTGTAATTAGGGTTTACCTAGTTACAGACTTACATAATTTCAGAAGGATTTACCTAGTTATCAGAACGTACTTAGTTACCAAAGGTTACCTAGGGCTTACCTAGTTACAGAGTTACATATGTAATTCATGTAACTGCGTAAGTATGTAGTTACAGAGTTACATGTGTAACTCTGTAATTACATGTAAGTGTGTAATTACACATGTACATACTATGTAACTACACATACACATGTAACTCTGTAAGTATGTAAGTACATAATTTTTTACGCCTTAAGTTTATTATTATTTCTTCCTGTAACTATGTAACAATGTATGAAGTAGTTACACAGTTAAATATGTAACTGCGTAAGTATATATTTACAGAGCTACATGTATAATTGCATAAGTATGTAATTCCTATAACTACGTAAGTATATAGTTACATACTTATGCAGTTACACATGTAACTCTGTAACTACATAAAGATTTTATAAGTTTGTAACTATGTAATTAGGGCTTACCTAGTTACATACTTATATAGTTTCAGAAGGACTTACCTAGTTATCAAAAATTACTTAGTTACCAAATGTTACTTAGGGCTTATCTAATTACAGAGTTACATGTGTAATTCTTTTAACTGCGTGAGTATGTAGTTACAGAGTTACATGTATAACTCTGTAACTACATGTAAGTGTGTAATTACACATGTACATACTATGTAAATACAAATGTAATTATGTAACTACATACTCTGTAACTATACATGTAATTACAGAGTTACATAGTATGTAATTCAGGGACTCTGTAATTAGGTAAGTCCCTAGTAACTAGGTAATTACATTACATAAGGGCTTACCTGCGTAAGTGTGTAATTATACATGCAACTCTGTAAGTAGATAAGTCCCTAGTAAGTAGGTAAGCCCTTCTGAAACTATGTAAGTCTATTCTTCTATAATTATGTAACTCAAAGATCTAAAAATAAATCCCCCAAAATTAAGGATTGATTGATAATTCTCCTAGTAAGTAAGTAAATATTTATTTCTATAAATTATTAAGTATTTACAAAGTTACATATATAACTGCATAAGTATGTAATTACATACTTATACAGTTACATGAATTACATACATACGCAATTACACATGTAACTGTGTAAGTATGTGTAAGGTCTCGGGTTCTTATTGGATCCTTATTGGGTCTGTAGTGGTTCTGTGTGGTCGACGACAAGACCATTGTCGTTGACTTGGGGTTGACGGCCAAGGCTTGCCGTTGAGTCAGAGTCAGCGTCCAACGATGTGGACGTCTGAGCTTGAACTTAACGACATGCGATCTGGACGTCAATCTGTAGGCGGTTCAGTTGGCGGCCGTAGATGTTGACGTCGACTAACCAGTCCTGTTGAAATAGGGCAGCCCGAGAGTAGAGCTTCTTCTTCTCCTTTCCTCTCCTTCCTTCCACCTTAGCCTTTCTTGATTCCTGTAGCTTCTGTTGGGTGATTTGAGCTCGTGGGAAGCCCCTGGATCGTGTGGCGTTGCTAGATCGGGCGGGAATCGCGAGGTTTTGGCGTGATTCGCGCGGAGTCTTCGGGGAGATCCGGCGCGATTGGTGGCTGTTTGGGGATTGATTAAGCGTTCTGAGGTAGGGACTTAACCCCTATAACCCTCCCCAGCAAACTAGCATGCCCAATTAAGTGAATTGGAATGCAATTTATGGTTTAGGGTTTGGGTTGTATCATACCGGGATTTGGATAAATTAGACAATCTAGGTGTTAGACTGTTTAGTTTAGATGTTCTGGTAGTGTAGATTGATGAGAGGAAGTGTTTCCCTCCATCAGTCGGAGTTTGGTTGAGTGGTTTTGCCCATTGGGACTGATTCGGTTCAGTTCTGGGTATGGGGGACTGAAGATATCAACGTCCACATCTGTTGACGTTGAGATCTTCAGGGATGAGTTAAACGACAAGGTCGATTGCCGTTTAGTTATTGTTGGCAGCATAGGGGTTGCCGTCTATCTCTTATTGGCGGCAATCGATGTGGCCGTTTATATCCTGTCTCCCAGCAGACTTGAGTTGTGTGATTAGAGGCGATGATATGTGATGTCCGCCCTAATAGCACAAGTGGGCCAGGCTTAGAGTGTGACTCCGCCTGTGCATAAGAGTAGTTGTTTGTGGCACGAGGTGTTACTTACTGTACGGGGTTTCAGACGTTGAGTGTGTTCCGTCTGTTGTACGCGCGTTGCGTTACCGTGTACCCGTTTCTGTTGTGTTACCTAGGCGTGGGTGCGACTCCGTCTAGACGACTAGTGTGCGGTTGTCCTCCGCTAGTGAGCCGGGACATCGAGTGCGACTCTGTCCTGTGCGTACTCCTTTTTGGTGGTTTTGAGCCGGTCTCCGTGGAGCCCCTTCTCTACCGCTAGGGTCAAGCGTAGGGGAAAAACCGGTCGTGGACCAGGCGCGAGAGAGAGCGTCTGTAGTGTGCACACGTGGCTGGGGTTGAGAGCCTCTGTGGTGACGGGACGCCGAGCCACAGACCCTAGCTGAGTCCTACTTGCTGTGTGTGTGAGTGTGTGTTACTGAGCCGCGTGGTTTACAGTTTTGTGTGTGGTGCGACGTGTACTTACTTTTAGTTTTTACTTTCCGCACTTTAGACTGTTACCGGTGGGGTTACTTTTCCCTACTAGGTCTCTTTCTTGAGACTCACTCCCTTCCCTTTCAGGTGGGTCTTCGTCGACTCCCGTTCCAGGCGAGTCTAGCCACTCCGGTGTTGGTGCTCCCTAGCTGCAGTGAGTTTACCTTTTTGTTGTACTTCTGTACTCTGTACTTTGTCTCAGACTCTGAGGTTGTATATGATATGTTCATATAGTGAAATTTTATTGCTTTGCGTGGTGTGTATCTTCTTACATATATCTCCTCGGACTCTTAATTCCTACCCTTCCGAGCTTGTCTCGTGGGTTAGCGGGTCAGAATTCGGGTTACCGGTTGTTACTGGTAATGCGGGTTCTGGGTCGTTACAATTTTGGTATCAGAGCGTGGTCTGATGAGATATATATAAGAAAATACCCATCATGTTAACTCAGAGTCTAAAGAGTACAGTGCAGCTATGTAGCCCGAAGTTAGTTAGTGTATTTATGTGTGTATTTTGTTCTGTGTGTAGTTCTATGGCGCCTAGGCGACGTCCTAGAGAGGGAGTAGCCGAGCAGGCGACTCGTCCGGAGGTTGGAGATGCTCCGCCACCTCAGCAGACGCAGCCTTTGCCACAGGACGCACATAGTGGTATTGTTCCGCCGCCGCCACCTCCACCTCAGGTAGCTCAGGGATTAGACATGACTCATTTTCTTGAGGGGATGGCTCAGTTTGTTGCTCAGCACCGTGACGCACCGGTACCCCAGGGTGGTACTGGGAGGGTGTTGAGGGAGTTCTTGCAGTTTTAGCCACCTCAGTTTTTGGGCCAGCCTGATCCAGATGTAGCGCGAGCATGGTTAGATGCTGTGGAGCGGACTTTTCGTTCCATGGAGTGTGTTCCAGAGGAGCGAGTGCTGCTAGCCAGTTACCAGTTGCAGGCGCAGGCGTTGACTTGGTGGTCCGCTGAGTGGGAGACTACCTTTCAGTCTCGTCCACTTAGGCAGATTTCGTGGCAGGAGTTTGTCGTTTCTTTTGAGAGAGCCTTTGTCCTACTTACGTTCGGACGGAGAGGTTGTACCAGTTCCTGGACTTGCAACAGAGGGACTCTACTGTGGTGCAGTACAGGGCTAGATTTGTGGAGTTAGGGTGTTATGCTCCGCAGATTATGGGAGATGAGGGTCTGAGGACTCAGCAGTTTGTGAGAGGCTTGAGGCCAGAGCTCAGGCAGGCGCTGATAGTTGCTCGTGTCACAGACTTGGATGCGGCCTATCAGACAGCGGCAGCGTTGGAGGCAGATACCTTGCGGACTCGTGCTCGGAGTGCAGAGGTTCAGACGCAGGTAGTTCCTTCTCAGCCTCACCAGCAGCAGGGTAGTGTGCAGACGACCCCGAGGACTGCGACTTCCTACGCGTCCACTTCTACTGGGACGTCGGCGAAGTCAGGATCTCGGAGGAAGTTTCGGCGTGATAGGAGGCAGGCAGAGCAGAGGCAGCAGTCGGTTGGGAGTGTTCAGCAGCCGACAGGTCAGCCTTCGCAGCAGGTACAGCGTACTTTTGCTGGGCAGTGTTACCGGTGTGACCAGATGGGTCACATGGCGCGAGATTGTCCTTTGCTACCTCGTGTGCCGCAGCAGCAGACCCAGTCACAGCCCCGAGTGCAGCAGCATGCACCTGTACAGAAACGTCAGCAGACCGGAGGTTCTGGTGGGTCGAGAGGTAGAGGTCGTGTTACCCACTTGACTCGTGCAGACGCGGAGACAGCTCACCTGGTGGAAGGTACTGTTTCAGTTTTTGGTTGTGCAGCTAGAGTCTTGTTTGATTCCGGTGCCTCTCACTCTTTTGTGTCTGAGGACTTTTTAGACTCCCTTGGAGAGTTGAGTTCGGGAGAGTCTGTTGAGTTGGCAGTAGAGTTGCCGACGGGGAACTTTGTCCTTACGTCCTACTGTCTCGAGGAGGTACCTGTGCAGTTGCAGGATCAGTTGTTGTCAGCCCGTCTGTTTGCCTTGCAGTTGCATGACTATGATGTGATTTTGGGTATGGATTGGTTGGAGCGGTATGGTGCAATGGTGGATTGCCAGAAGAAGAGGGTGCACTTGCGGATACCTGGAGCAGCGGCGTTCTACTTCCAGGGTATCGTACCTCTTACTTCTCGCTTTTTAGTTTCTGCTTTGAGGGCAGGGAGGTTGCTTGCTTCTGGTTGTCAGGGTTTTCTAGTTTCTGCAGTGACTCTTGACCAGATTGCCTCGGGAGTGGGAGACATTCCTGTAGTGTGTGAGTTTCCGGATGTTTTTCCAGAAGAGTTGTCTGGTCTTCCACCAGAGAGAGAGATAGAGTTTACTGTAGAGTTGGTTCCTGGCACTTTACCTTTTGCGCAGGCACCGTACCGTATGGCACCAGCAGAGTTGAGGGAGTTGAAGAGGCAGCTTGAGGAGTTGTTGGAGAAGGGCTATATTCGTCCTAGCTTTTCTCCGTGGGGGTCACCTGTTTTGTTTGTCCGGAAGAAGGATGGTAGCCTGAGGTTGTGTATCGATTATAGGAAGCTAAATCAAGTGACCATCAAGAATAGGTATCATTTGCCTAGGATTGATGATCTCTTTGATCAGCTTCAGTCTGCTCGTGTCTTTTCGAAGATTGATTTGAGATCGGGCTACTATCAGTTGCGGATTAGAGATTCGGACATTGAGAGGACTGCTTTTCGGACCAGATATGGACACTTTGAGTTTTTGGTGATGCCGTTTGGGCTCACCAATGCTCCAGCAACCTTCATGGATCTGATGCACCGGGTGTTCCACCAGTTCTTGGACCGGTTTGTCGTAGTGTTTGTTGACGACATTCTGGTGTACTCCGCTTCGGAGGAGGAGCACGCCGAGCACCTGAGGATCGTGTTGCAGACTTTGCGAGAGCACCAGTTGTATGCCAAACTTAGTAAGTGTGAGTTTTGGCTACAACAGGTTCACTTCTTGGGGCACGTGATCTCAGGTGAGGGAGTTTCAGTAGATCCAGCGAAGGTTGAGGCAGTTTTGCAGTGGGAGAGTCCCAGATCTGTGTCTGAGATTCGTAGCTTTCTGGGTTTGGCAGGTTACTACCGCAGATTTGTTCGAGACTTTTCTCAGGTAGCTGCACCCTTGACTCGGTTGACGAGAAAGGGAGTTCCGTTTGAGTGGTCGGAACAGTGTGAGCAGAGTTTCATAGAGTTGAAACGACTGCTTACGTCGGCGCCAGTTCTTGCCTTACCTTCAGGTGAGGATGGTTTTGAGGTTTGCACAGATGCTTCAGGTGTTGGTTTGGGTGCGGTCTTGATGCAGCAGGGCCGAGTGGTGGCTTATGCGTCTCGCCAGCTTAAGCCCCACGAGGAGAGTTATCCGACCCATGACCTAGAGCTTGCAGCTGTGGTGTTTGCTTTGCGGATTTGGCGTCTTTACCTGTACGGAGTGAGTTTTGTAGTTCGTACCGACCACCAGAGTTTGAGATATGTGTTTTCTCAGAGGGATCTGAATATGAGGCAGCGTCGATGGATGGAATATCTGAAGGACTATGATTTCAGCATTGAGTATAAGCCTGGAAAGGCGAATGTAGTTGCAGATGCCTTGAGTAGGAAAGCACAGATGAGTCATCTGATGCTTAGAGAGTGGTAGTTGTGGCAATCTGCGACAGAGGGATCTTTCAGAGTTTCGTCCAGTCGTCGTCAGTGTGTGTTGGGCAGTTTGTTAGCAGCTCCCGCCGTTGTGAGACAGGTTACTGAGGCTCAACAGGCAGATCCCGAGTTGCACAATGTGTTGCTTCTCCCAGAGGTTGAGCTTTGTGAGGACGGGACTGTTAGGTTCCGAGGTAGACTCTATGTTCCTGTTGAGGAGTCTATCAGGAGAGTTGTGTTGCAGGAGGCACATGGTTCCAGGTACTCTATTCATCCAGGGGCAACCAAGATGTATCACAGGTTGAGACGTCAGTTTTGGTGGCCTGGGATGAAGAGAGACATAGCGGCTTTTGTTGCTAGGTGTTTGGTCTGTCAGCAGGTGAAGGCCGAACATCAGCGTCCGGGAGGACTTGTGCAGCCGTTAGAGATTCTGATGTGGAAGTGGGACCACGTGACGACTGACTTTGTTTGTGGTTTGCCGAGGACAGCTGGAGGTTTTGACAGCATTTGGGTTCTTGTGGACAGATTGACGAAGACTGCCAGATTCTTGCCTGTCAGGACTAGTTGGGGTGTAAGTAGGTTGGCCGTGTTGTACGTAGAGCGGATTGTTCCTTTGCATGGAGTGCCGATCTCTATCGTGTCAGACAGAGATTCTCGCTTCACTTCTGGGTTCTGGCGCAGTTTCCAGAGAGCTTTGGGGACAGAGTTAGCTTTTAGTTCCGCCTACCACCCTCAGTCAGACGGTCAGTCAGAGCGGACTATCCAGACTTTGGAGGACATGCTTAGAGCTTGTTGCCTGGAGTGGCAGGGGTCGTGGACAGCTCACTTGCCGTTGGTCGAGTTCGCATATAATAATAGTTATCACTCCAGTATCGGTTTGGCACCATATGAGGCTTTGTATGGACGACCGTGTCGCACTCCTCTTGACTGGTTCGAGGTTGGCGAACGAGTTGTCACAGGGCCGGAGTTGGTTCAGCAGTCAGTTGAGGTAGTTCAGCTTGTGAGACAGAGGCTTCAGTCAGCTCAGAGTCGGCAGAAGAGTTATGCAGATCAGCGCAGAGGACCGCTCGAGTTTCAGGTAGGAGACTAGGTGTTTGTTCGTGTGTCTCCTATGAAGGGAGTGGTGAGGTTCGGTAAGCGTGGAAAGTTGAGTCCTCGCTTTATTGGGCCTTTTACCATTTCTGAGCGTGTCGGAGGTTTGGCGTACAGACTTGAGCTTCCGTCAGAGTTGGCAGCAGTGCACGACGTGTTTCACGTGTCGATGCTTCGGAGATACCTTTCTGACGAGTCTCACGTTCTGCAGAGTGCAGAGTGGTCTGAGGTAACTCCAGTGTTGACTGTACCAGAGTTTCCGTTGCACATTGAGGATCGCCGAGTTCAGAGGTTGAGGAACAAGGCAATCCCTTTAGTTCGTGTTGCATGGCAGCGGCACTCCGGTGGTGAGTCGACATGGGAGCGGGAGGACGAGATGCGCGAGCATTTTCCGTACCTCTTCGGTGAGTCTTCTTTCCTTGTATTGTTTGAATTTTGAGGGCAAAATTCCTTAAGGGGGAGAGCTGTAAGGTCTCGGGTTCTTATTGGATCCTTATTGGGTCTGTAGTGGTTCTGTGTGGTCGACGACAAGACCATTGTCATTGACTTGGGGTTGACGGCCAAGGCTTGCCGTTGATGAGTCAGAGTCAGCGTCCAACGATGTGGACGTCTGAGCTTGAACTTAACGACATGCGATCTGGACGTCAATCTGTAGGCGGTTCAGTTGGCGGCCGTAGATGTTGACGTCGACTAACCAGTCCTGTTGAAATAGGGCAGCCCGAGAGCAGAGCTTCTTCTTCTCCTTTCCTCTCCTTCCTTCCACCTTAGCCTTTCTTGATTCCTGTAGCTTCTGTTGGGTGATTTGAGCTCGTGGGAAGCCCCTGGATCGTGTGGCGTTGCTAGATCGGGCGGGAATCGCGAGGTTTTGGCGTGATTCGTGCGGAGTCTTCGGGGAGATCCGGCGCGATTGGTGGCTGTTTGGGGATTGATTAAGCGTTCTGAGGTAGGGACTTAACCCCTATAACCCTCCCCAGCAAACTAGCATGCCCAATTAAGTGAATTGGAATGCAATTTATGGTTTAGGGTTTGGGTTGTATCATGCCGGGATTTGGATAAATTAGACAATCTAGGTGTTAGACTGTTTAGTTTAGATGTTCTGGTAGTGTAGATTGATGAGAGGAAGTGTTTCCCTCCATCAGTCGGAGTTTGGTTGAGTGTGAAAGGATCTAGACTATGACTAGCCCTAGAGGGGGGTGAATAGGGCTTTAAAAACTTGACTTGAATGAACAACGGAAACTAATGCGGAAATGATAGCGAATGCAAAAACAAGGAGAGCTGAGAGGGAAGAAGGAAACAATCACACAAGGACACGTTGATTTATCCTGGTTCGGTAAGACCCCCGTTGGTCTACCTACATCCAGTCCTCACCAACACGGTGAGATTTCCCTCACTAAGAGAAGAACACAACCGCTGGTTGAAACGGTGCCCAGCTCACCAACAAACCGCTAGTTAACCCGGTGTCTAGCTCACCAAAACACAGCTAGTTGATGCGGTGCCTAGCTCACCCAACAATAGACAATAGAAAGAGATGATAATAAACAAGCAAACTCAATGCCAAGCTCTGGAGGATGATCTTCAGATGTTGATGAAGCTTTGATGATGAGAAGATCTCCCCAAAAAGATGCCTTCAGCAGGGATGTAGCAGATGGAAGCTTTGGAAGGCAGAAAATCCTTGGAGAAAAAGCTTTGGATGAAACTCTGAAAGGGGGCACACTTCTCCACGAAAATCCTTGCCTAGGGTTTCCCCCAGGTGTCCTTTATATACCCATTTTTCAAAGATAGCCGTTTGAGAGAAGACAAGAAGAGGTCTTGGTCAAAAAGGTGCTCAAAAAGCACTTTTCAGAACTTCTGCAACCCGGGGTCGACTCCCACTTTAGCTGGGGTCGACTCCAGAAGAGTCGGGGTCGACTCCAATACAAACTGGGGGTCGACTCCAGTTACCCAGAACTGCACAGGTTGAACTGGGGTCGACTCCTTTGGAGGGCTGGGGTCGACCCAGAAAAACTGAGTTTTTCTGGGGTCGACTCCTGCATTTCCGGGGTCGACTCCTTAAGGACTGCATGGCTGGGATTCCAACTGGGGTCGACTCCTTTGAAGAGCCGGGGTCGACCCAGAAAAACTGAGTTTTTCTGGGGTCGACTCCTGCATATCCGGGGTCGACTCCTTAAGGACTTGACACAAATGAGCTTCTTCTAAGGCCTTTTTACCCTATGAAATGTCTTGTTTTCTGCATACACCTTGCAAACTTGTTAGCAAATATAACAAGTGTTTTGTGATCATCAAAAGACAAAGGGTTCCAACAATCTCCCCCTTTTTGATGATGACAAAACACCCACACAAATAATCATTATGTCTAACCTATCAATGATACCAAAACACTTGTTTAAACACAATAAGGCACATTAGTTAGAAGCACAACTTCACACAAAATTCTCAACACATTAAGGCATGTAACACAAAGTTCTCAACACATTAAGGCATGTAAATTGAAACACTAATTCCTTTGAATTTCTCAAGGATGGACATGGTTTTCCATTCACAACTCACAAAGTTACACGTATGGTCTTTCTTACAAAAGGATACAGGTGATATCTCCCCCTAACTATGAGCACCCGTTAAAAACCATTCACAAAAGTTAAGGTTCTATCACATAGTGCCATCTCATCACATAACCAACATCAAAACACACAAGATCTCCCCCTTTTTGTCATCGTCAAAAAAAAGAGAGGAGAGAATGTAGCCCGGTTCAAAAAGAGAATGAGTAAATAAAAGCCATGAGAGAGGATGAGGAAAAGGAGATGATGGAAGGAGTAAGAAAGGTCAAAGAGAAGGTGGAGAAGGAGGAGGCTGAGTGAGGGAGTCCCACATAATTTTTCCAGCTCCGGCTAAGTCCTTCAGATCTTTCTTGATTTCTTGATGATTTCCCAGCACTAAATCTTGACGCTTGGCAACAACTTCCACAAACCTCTCAATCCGATCTTGCTGCATCTTGAACACATGAATATCTGTGCGAAGGTCATCAACCTTGGATCCCAATGAGCCAAACTGAGAGTCTATCTTATTATCCATGGCATCAAGACGAGTATCTAGAGAATCAAAACGGGCAAACACAGAGGAGCTAAACTCCGAGAATAGCTGAGACAACTGATCATCAGAAGCATGAGGCCTGGAAGGACCCGGAGTAGCGCCCGGAGTGGAGAGAACATAATCATCTCCATCGCCATCAGGGGGACCCTGTCCCTTCTGAGGAGTACGAGATCCAGTGCGAACAAACACCCCAGCTTGAATGGACATTTTCATACGGGTCAAGGTGCCACCATCAATCACATCAAAACTAGACAAACTCTTACTTTCTTCTCCAGAAAAACTGACCTTATACTTCCTCAAAATTCTAGTGATAAGCATTCCATAAATAAGTGATCTCTTGGGCACACCAACAACATCCCGAATATAATTTAAAGTGATGTTCGGGAGATCCACATGAGTTCCATCTAGAAGCGCTTCAATAAGCAAGATGTGATCATCCGTAACACCATCCATGCTGCCACTTCTAGGAACTAAAGTGGAGCAAACCAACTTATGCAGAAAACGATGAAGAGCCGGAAAAGAATTTGCATTTATTCTTCCAATATGCTGAGGAGCTACATCGGCTTCTAGGATACGGCGGTAAGATTCAGTCCGACATTCTAAAGCAGAAATATATTGAACGTCTTGCAAGACATGAATTTCCATAACTTCAGAAAGCAGAGATACTCGGAGAGGTATGTGCACACCCTTCACATAAGTGCTAATCTTCTTATCACTTACCACAAGATTTGCATAAAATAAGTTGACTAAGTGAGGGTAGACTTTTTCATTCATGGAGACATAGGGAACCCAGCCCAAGGTCTCAAATAATCCCTCAAGATCATATCCAGCAGCCTCAAAGAAACCAAAATCTATCATCTTTCCCATATGCACTTTTCTTGCAACTATATCCGAGGAGTAAAACTCAAAAGCTTCAAGACTTCTAAAGAGATTACCATCGAAGCCTTCATCACGAGAGCCAGAACTGGAGCGGGACCTCTTGGACGGAGTTGCCTTGCCTTTGCCCTTGTCGGAGAGCTTGGGAGGAGCCATTTCAACGCCAGGAGAGAGACAGCAGCCGCAAGGAGAGAGAGACAGCCGCAAGGAGAGGGGCGGCCGCAAGGAGAGAGAAAAGAGGAAGAGGAAGGAATGGGAGAGGAGAGGAAGAAGAAGAAACAGAGGAGAAGAGGTTTGGGGTCGGCCCCAAACCAGGAAGGAGATCCCCTTTCGCGCGGGAAAGAAAAGAGGGAGAGGAAGTGAGGCGGCGGCGGCGGGTTTGAAAGAAAAGGAGGAGAAGGAGGGCCCCCCCCTTTAAACCCAGCCCTAGCGCCGGGGTCGACTCCAGAAAAGTGGAGGTCGACCTCGGCCCAAGGGGGGTCGACTCCCACATAAGGTGGAGTCGACTCCGCCTTAAGCAGATTTTTTTTTTTTTTTTTGATTTTACAAGACAGGTTTGAAGAATTGATTACAAGGAGTTTAAGGATAATTCAAGGAATATAGGAATGAATTCAAGGGCTCTTTCTCATCATCATTTTGAGTTGGGCAAATCTTTGTAGTGTTTACATAGAAAAGGAACACATGCCCAATTCACGGCGCAAAGATGTAAACCGGTCTTCACACAATGGTTTAGTAAAAATATCAGCTAATTGGTGTGTGGTGTCAACAAAATTCAATTCAATATCACCCCTAGAAACATGATCTCTAATGAAATGATGACGTACTTCAATGTGCTTAGTGCGAGAATGTTGAACCGGATTTTTCGATAAATTTATGGCACTTGTATTATCGCAAAGCAACGGAATTTTAGACAAGCATATCCCATAGTCTTCTACTTGGTGTTTAATCCACAATGCTTGTGTGCAACAACTCCCGACTGCTATATACTCGGCTTCGGCCGTCGAGAGAGCAACGGAATTTTGTTTCTTGGAGGACCACGAAATGAGGCAACCTCCTAAGAAATGACATGTTCCGCTTGTGCTCTTCCGATCAACCTTACACCCAGCATAGTCCGCATCGGTGTAACCAACCAAGTCGAAGGAACATCCTTTGGGATACCATAAACCAAAATCAACCGATGAAGCAAGATACCGAAAGATACGTTTAACGGCAATTAAGTGCAATTCTTTAGGCGAACTTTGAAACCTCGCACACATACAAACACTAAATAATATATCGGGCCTACTTGCAGTTAAATAAAGTAGAGATCCGATCATACCTCGATAAAGCTTAGAATCAACGGGCTTACCAAGCTCATCATTATCCAATTTTGTTGTTGTAGACATAGGCGTTGGAAGAGGCTTGGTGTTGTTGAATCCATATTTCTTTAGCAATTCCTTCGTGTACTTTGATTGACTTACAAAGATGCCATCATGACTTTGTTTGATCTGAAGTCCGAGAAAGAAGTTGAGCTCACCCATCATGCTCATCTCGAACTCCCCCTGCATCAACTCAGAAAAATCTTTGCACAACTTTTCTTTAGTGGAACCGAATACAATATCATCCACATAAATCTGAACAAGCAAAATATCTGAACCAACACACTTTATAAATAGAGTTGAGTCAACAAAACCATGCTTAAAATCATGTTGAACAAGAAATTGACTCAATCTCTCATACCATGCACGCGGTGCTTGCTTAAGACCATATAGAGCTTTATGAAGACAAAAAACATGGTTTGGGAATTTTGGATCCTCAAACCCAGGAGGTTGCTCTACATAGACTTTCTCTTTAATGAAACCATTAAGAAATGCACTTTTAACATCCATTTGAAATAATTTAAAATTTCTGGAACATGCGAATGCTAATAGAATCCTAATGGCTTCAAGTCTAGCAACCGGTGCAAAGTCTCATCATAATCTATCCCTTCTTCTTGAGAGTATCCTTGGGCAACTAAACGTGCTTTGTTCCGAGTTACCACACCGGATTCATCAAGTTTGTTTCGAAAAACCCACTTGGTTCCGATCACGGGATGGTCATTCGGACGAGGAGACAAAGTCCACACTTTGTTCCTCTCAAACTGGTTTAGTTCCTCAAGCATAGCAATAGACCAATGTTCATCAAGAAGGGCTTCATCAACATTCTTTGGTTCAAATTGAGAAATGAAAGCAATATAATCACATTGATATTGAGTTTTCCGAGTTCGCATACCGGATGACGGATCACCTATCACATTACCGATTGGATGACTTGACATGATCTTCCACGCTCGAGGTAGTTCATCACTTGGAGAGGACACTTGCAGATCTTCAAGTGGAGGATCTTCCTTTTCTTTTCATCACCAACAGTTGGGTAGGATCATCCATTGCTTCTTCACTAGGCTCCGTGAGATCTATGTCATGATGGTTAAATCTGGTTGTTTCATGATTTCTGCACATCATCATCATCATCTCTTTTTCTAGCACTTTGGTTAGTCTCATCAAAGATTACATGAATGATTCTTCACAACCAATGTTTTCTTATTAAAAACACGAAAAGCTTTAGAGTGAGATGAGTAACCAACAAATATACCTTCATCGCTTCGAGGATCAAACTTACCTATATCCTCCTTGCCATTTACCAAGATGAAGCACTTGCACCCAAATGGCTTGAAATAAGAGATATTCGGTTTTCTGCCTTTGTAGAGATCATATGGAGTCTTATGCAACAAAGGTCTAATCAAACAACGGTTAGTGATATAGCAAGCGGTATTAATAGCTTCAGCCCAAAAATATCTAGGCAAAACAGATTCACAAAGCATAGTTCGGGCCATATCAATTAAAGTCCGATTCTTCCTTTCAGCCACACCATTTTGCTGAGGAGTTCTCGGAGCAGAAAAGTTATGACTGAACCCATTATCATCACAAAATGAATTGAATAGCAGATTTTCAAATTCCTTACCATGATCACTACGGATAGCATTAATCACATAACCCTTATCATTTTGAACCTTTTTACAGAACTTTATGAATTCAGATAATGCATCACTTTTATGAGCTAAGTACAAAACCCATGTAAACCGAGAGAAATCATCGACTATTACAAAACCATAGCGTTTACCTCCCAAACTAGCAGTTCTTGTCGGGCCAAACAAATCCAAATGCAATAGTTGCAAAGGCCGAGAGGTAGAAACAATGTTCTTGGATTTAAATGAAGTTCGAGTTTGCTTACCCTTGGCACAAGCATCACAAACTCCATTTGAATCAAAATTCATTTTAGGCAAGCCAACCACAAGCTCACGTCTAGATAATTTGGAAATGATTCCAAAGCTAGCATGGCCCAATCTTCGGTGCCACATCCATGGGTTGGAGTTATTTGCTACAAAGCAAATCTCCTTCTCATTCAAATCATCCAAATTAACGGTATAAACATTTCCATTTCGATTACCGACAAACTTGATTTCATTTGAAACATTATCGGTTAACATGCAATGAGATGCATCAAAGATTACTCTATAACCTTTATCACACAATTGGCTAATACTAAGCAAGTTATGTTTTAATCCATCTACAAACAACACATGCTCAATGCTAGTAGAGGGAGTTTTACCAATGTTACCAATACCTATTACCTTTCCTTTGCTATTGTCTCCAAACGTCACGCTTCCACCGCTTTTCTTTTCAAGACTGGAAAATTGAGATTTATCTCCCGTCATGTGCCGAGAGCAACCACTATCCAAGTACCATTCTTTATTCATCGAACCATTGGGGCCCTGCAAAAACAAAGAGATTTACACTTGATTTTTTGGTACCCAAACTTGCTTGGGTCCATCCAAGTTAGTCCAACTTTTGGTTGTTTCCTTTGGCACCCACATTGTTTTGATCTTGTGGATGTTCTTTCGGAACCAACAACTCTGAATTTTATGCCCCTTCTTACCACAATAGTTGCATGTAGCAAACGGAGTACTAGATAACTTAGCCCCAACAAAAGAAGTTGTAGTTTTATGTTTTGATTTTTGAGGGACAAAACCAATTCCTTCTTTTCTAAACACGCCTTTTGCGCTACCAAGAATTGCATCTAAGTTATCACGACCACGCACAAAAGTAGACAAGGCATTCTTTAATCTATCTACTTCTTTTTGAAGGTTAGAACAATTATCTTTTAGGCTAGGAATTTGTTCTTCTAATGTTTCAACATTTTTCTTAAGCAATGTATTCTCATTTACTATATCAACATTTTCACATTCATGTGAACGAGATGCACTTAATTCATGAGTCATTAAATCAATACTTTTCTTTAAGCATCTATTCTCAAGTTTGCATTCAATAAATTTTTCATATAACTCATTAAACGCTTCATGAAGTTCTTCTAATGTAAAAGTTTCAGAATTTACCTCCTCATGGTCGGATCTGGCCATGAGACAAAGGTTGGCGATTTCCTCTTCACTTTCTTCTCCCGTGGAGGTGTCTTCATCACTCCAAGCAGCAAGAGCCTTCTTTTTTGATGTCTTGCCGTTTCCCTTGGTGTATGCCTTCTTCTTCTTGAGTTCGGGACATTCAGGCCGGATATGTCCCGGCTTTCTGCACTCAAAGCAAGTGACTTCCTCGCTCTTGGAAGTTTCCCCTTTAGCTTGATTCCTCTTTTGAAATCTTCTGTTTCTTGGTTGGAAGTTGGATCGACGTTTGTTCAGAAACTTCTTGAATTGCCTCGTCATTAAGGCAATCTCTTCATCATCGATCTCTTCATTGCTATCTCACTGACACACTCATTTAACACGTTAGTAGCTTTGAGGGCAAGACTCTTTTTCTTCTTAGAGTCATCTATGTCCCTCGATATATTGATCTCATAGGTCATTAAGGATCCTATGAGAGCATCCAAAGAAATTTGTGAGAGGTCTTTTGCCTCTTCAATTGCCGTCACCTTGGGATTCCAAGACATAGGCAAAGATCTTAAAATTTTCCTATTGAGTTCAGGGATAGAGTATTCTTTACCAAGGGCTTTGAGCCCATTCGTGATGTCCGTGAACCGCTTGAACATCTCTGTTATGGTCTCTTTCTCTTCCATCTTGAACAACTCATACTTGTGAACAAGAAGATTTATCTTCGTTTCTTTGACTTGAGAAGTTCCTTCATATGTCACTTGAAGCTTTTCCCAAATCTCTTTTGCACTGCTGCACATAGAAACACGATTGAATTCATTAGCATCTAAAGCACAAAATAGAGCATTAATTGCCTTAGCATTCATAGACAACTTTTTAAAGATTTCAGGAGTCCAATCTTTTTCAGGTTCCTTGGGAACATAAGGACCCTTTTCCACAATATTCCATAGCTCATAATCCATAGCTTTCAGAAAGATAGTCATCCTAGCTTTCCAATAACTATAGTTATTGCCATTGAACATAGGTGGCCTATTCGTAGAGTTGCCTTCAGTGAAAGCACTCTGCTCTCCAAATCCAGCCATAGTCAATCCACACTAGAGGTTGTGAAACCCTTTAAACTAGTGACCTTGCTCTGATACCAAATGAAAGGATCTAGACTATGACTAGCCCTAGAGGGGGGTGAATAGGGCTTTAAAAACTTGACTTGAATGAACAACGGAAACTAATGCGGAAATGATAGCGAATGCAAAAACAAGGAGAGCTGAGAGGGAAGAAGGAAACAATCACACAAGGACACGCTGATTTATCCTGGTTCGGTAAGACCCCCGTTGGTCTACCTACATCCAGTCCTCACCAACACGGTGAGATTTCCCTCACCAACAAACGGTGCCCAGCTCACCAACAAACCGCTAGTTAACCCGGTGTCTAGCTCACCAAAACACAGCTAGTTGATGCGGTGCCTAGCTCACCCAACAATAGACAATAGAAAGAGATGATAATAAACAAGCAAACTCAATGCCAAGCTCTGGAGGATGATCTTCAGATGTTGATGAAGCTTTGATGATGAGAAGATCTCCCCAAAAAGATGCCTTCAGCAGGGATGTAGCAGATGGAAGCTTTGGAAGGCAGAAAATCCTTGGAGAAAAGCTTTGGATGAAACTCTGAAAGGGGGCACACTTCTCCACGAAAATCCTTGCCTAGGGTTTCCCCCAGGTGTCCTTTATATACCCATTTTTCAAAGATAGCCGTTTGAGAGAAGACAAGAAGAGGTCTTGGTCAAAAAGGTGCTCAAAAAGCACTTTTCAGAACTTCTGCAACCCGGGGTCGACTCCCACTTTAGCTGGGGTCGACTCCAGAAGAGTCGGGGTCGACTCCAATACAAACTGGGGGTCGACTCCAGTTACCCAGAACTGCACAGTTGAACTGGGGTCGACTCCTTTGGAGGGCTGGGGTCGACCCAGAAAAACTGAGTTTTTCTGGGGTCGACTCCTGCATTTCCGGGGTCGACTCCTTAAGGACTGCATGGCTGGGATTCCAACTGGGGTCGACTCCTTTGAAGAGCCGGGGTCGACCCAGAAAAACTGAGTTTTTCTGGGGTCGACTCCTGCATATCCGGGGTCGACTCCTTAAGGACTTGACACAAATGAGCTTCTTCTAAGGCCTTTTTACCCTTATGAAATGTCCTGTTTTCTGCATACACTTGCAAACTTGTTAGCAAATATAACAAGTGTTTTGTGATCATCAAAAGACAAAGGGTTCCAACAGGTGTTCCAACAGAGTGGTTTTGCTTGGGACTTTCGGTTCAGTTCTGGGTATGGGGGACTGAAGATATCACGTCCACATCTGTTGACGTTGAGATCTTCAGGGATGAGTTAAACGACAAGGTCGATTGCCGTTTAGTTATTGTTGGCGGCATAGGGGTTGCCGTCTATCTCTTATTGGCGGCAATCGATGTGGCCGTTTATATCCTGTCTCCCAGCAGACTTGAGTTGTGTGATTAGAGGCGAATGATATGTGATGTCCGCCCTAATAGCACAAGTGGGCCAGGCTTAGAGTGTGACTCCGCCTGTGCATAAGAGTAGTTGTTTGTGGCACGAGGTGTTACTTACTGTACGGGGTTTCAGACGTTGAGTGTGTTCCGTCTGTTGTACGCGCGTTGCGTTACCGTGTACCCGTTTCTGTTGTGTTACCTAGGCGTGGGTGCGACTCCGTCTAGACGACTAGTGTGCGGTTGTCCTCCGCTAGTGAGCCGGACATCGAGTGCGACTCTGTCCTGTGCGTACTCCTTTTTGGTGGTTTTGAGCCGGTCTCCGTGGAGCCCCTTCTCTACCGCTAGGGTCAAGCGTAGGGGAAAAACCGGTCGTGGACCAGGCGCGAGAGAGAGCGTCTGTAGTGTGCACACGTGGCTGGGGTTGAGAGCCTCTGTGGTGACGGGACGCCGAGCCACAGACCCTAGCTGAGTCCTACTTGCTGTGTGTGTGAGTGTGTGTTACTGAGCCGCGTGGTTTACAGTTTTGTGTGTGGTGCGACGTGTACTTACTTTCAGTTTTTACTTTCCGCACTTTAGACTGTTACCGGTGGGGTTACTTTTCCCTACTAGGTCTCTTTCTTGAGACTCACTCCCTTCCCTTTCAGGTGGGTCTTCGTCGACTCCCGTTCCAGGCGAGTCTAGCCACTCCGGTGTTGGTGCTCCCTAGCTGCAGTGAGTTGTACCTTTTTGTTGTACTTATGTACTCTGTACTTTGTCTCAGACTCTGAGGTTGTATATGATATGTTCATATAGTGAAATTTTACTGCTTTGCGTGGTGTGTATCTTCTTACATATATTCTCCTCGGACTCTTAATTCCTACCCTTCCGAGCTTGTCTCGTGGGTTAGCGGGTCAGAATTCGGGTTACCGGTTGTTACTGGTAATGCGGGTTCTGGGTCGTTACAGTATGTACTTACGGAGTTGCACACTTTTGGGATAACAGTTACACACTTTGGGGATAACGGGAGAGGATAACGGGGGTTAAAAGTAAGGACTTAAAAATAATTCCTGCATAAAGCAGGGACCGGAAGGCACGGGAAAACTTGACAGGGACCTGAAAATAATGTCAGGTCCATGCCAGGGACCAACAGTTAATTCTCCCTAGTTTAAACTAGTTTTATACCCCATGAGAAGTATCACAATATTTAAATAAATAAAATTTATAATTAATATAAGTTAATGTTGTCATTAGTTCTATACATGGTTCACCGCGGATAGACCATGTAGTGCCATGGTACGGTATAATATCGTATTGCTAATAGGGTGTTTGGTTATAATTTTTTACCTCTTTTTTCTCTAAATTTTAAAAAAGAGAGAAGTCATATACAAAGAGGTGTTTGGTAAGTAAATTTTTTTTTAGAGAAGATTTTTTTTCCTATATAAATATCTCTTAAAAAAAAAAAACAAGTCTCACCCTATTTTTATTTTAAAACACACTGATTTCTCCTCCTCTCCCCCCCCCCCCCCCCCCCCACACGCGAAGCCCCCCTTGCCCTGCGAAACCAACCTCTCCCCCCCTGCGCCCTCACCCCCCCCCCCCCCACCCCTCACGCGCCGGCCGGAAGCCCCCCCGGCCCCCTTCCACCCCCTGCGCCCTCACCCCCCCTCCCCCCCCCCCGCCGTGCAAAGCCCCCCCACCTCCTACGTCCTCACCCCCCCCCCTTCCTGCCGCCCGGACCCTGCGCCTCACCTCCCCCTCCCTGGAACCCGCACCAACGGCCCCCTCCCTGCCGCGCCCTGCACCCTCGCTCCCCCCCCCCGCCCCCAGCCACCCTGCCAAACCCACCCCTCCTCCTCCCCCCCCCCCCCAGCCCCCCTGCCCCCAGCCCCCCGCCGCGCCCCCGCCCCGCGACCCTGCTGCGCCCCCAACCCCCTTGACCCCCAGCCCCCCGCCGTGCCCCCGCCCCGCGCAGCGAGACCCCCGCCGCGCCCCCGCCCCAGCCGCACCCCCGCTGCTCCCCTAGCCGCGCCCTCGCCCGCGTCGCCCCCGCTGCTCCCCCAGCCGTGCCCTCGCCCCGCGCCGCCCCTGCTGCTCCCCCCGCCCCCAACCCCCCTACCCCCCCTCCCGCTGCTCCTCTCCCCAACGGCCCCCAGCGCCCCCAAACAGGTAACATATTTTTAAAAATTGTGATGTTTTTTACCAAACAGGTAACATCACGTTACCATAATTTTAAATTTAAAGTTAAAAACGAATCTAACATAATTTTTTAGATAAAATAAAATTTTTAAAAAATTGCTCCCAAACACCCTATAAAATACGATGGGAAATGGTCAGTCTGATTTTTTTTATTTTGTGAATTGAAAAATATTTAAAATGAGTAAATTTTAAAAAATGATCAAAATATAAGAATATCACGTAAAGAGAATGAAAAATATAAGTCTTTGTATTCCGTCACGACTTTGATTGTGCACATTTTAATATAACGACATACGATTCAAAAAATAAAGTCAAATATGAAGTCATCATAATTATTTTAAAAATATATTAATTTTAAAAACATAAATATTAGGAATTATTAATGTATAGATATTGATATTAAGTCTATTTAATAATTTTTGAGATAATTTTATTTGACAAAAAATAATTTAAAAATTAAACTAAAATTATCATAATTTATACATCTCTTAATTAGCTTATATTTAAAATTTTATTTCAATTAAACGTCGTTTAGACCCCTTAGATGTGTCAGATGTGGGAAAAAAATTTTAAAAAAAGGGGGGAACCGACCGTGACACGGTACATGTCAGTCATACCCCCACGGTACGTGACAGTATAGGTCGGCCATACTGTCATTATATGCGGCGATATAATCAACTTTGTTTCTGACATGACTTTAATTGTGTGCACCTCGATAGGACGCTATTTAATTTTTTTAAAAAAGTCAAATCTGATGTCATCATAATTATCATAAAAATATAATGATTCTAAAAATATAATATTAGAAATTATTGATGTATAGATATAAAATTAAGTAGACTTAATGATTTTTAGGTAATTTTTATTGGATAAAAATTAAATTAAAATTATCATAATTTATATCATCTCTTTAATTAGTTTATGTTTAAAATTTTATCTCAATAAATATCGCTTAGACCACTTAATACATAAGATGTAGAGAAAGACATAGTGTTGCAAACCCAACGGGGTTTGCCACATCATGACATGGGGTATTATTAATACCCCTGTCATGATCACCTAACCCTCATGATCACCTAACCCTAGGTGGCAAACCCCTATTCATTTGCAAGTCTTGTTGCAAATTTTTGGTTTGCAATAAGTTTTTTCCTATAAAAAAATAGAAGAATCGATAGTGCCATGAGTACGGTAGGGGTCGGACGTACCACCGCAGCCAACCCTGGGTCTATACCCATGAGAGAGACAGAGAAAGAAAATGTTGTCATTATACTACCGTTAGTTCTATAGAGAGAAGTAAAATGACCCAATGTAGATGTGTTAGGTGGAGGAGGGAGACCCTCCCGCATACTCGAAATATTTTGCGTAAAAAAAATTTCCTATGTTGATTTTAGTATTTGTGAATATCTAATTTGGTTTTCAGAGCCTCGAAATTGAACTCTGCAACCGAAGGATAAATAAATAGTGTTATATAATTATTAGGTGATGGAAAGAGAAGTGAGCCATGAATCGGGATAACAATGTTCATCATAACTTGCAACACGTGAGATTGTTCTCGTCTTATTATTCTTAACTTTGACTAGCACACTTGTAGAGAGTAGGTGATACATAATACTAGACTTATTAGACCAATTATGATACAAGTACAACTTTAGACAAATACGAATAAATTCATTATAAATATATTTATAATTATTAGAAACAAGTTTATTATAAACATATTTTTAATTAATTAATGTATAAAGTCTAGAGTTTTTCTTAAACATAGTGAGTTCATGTCATACTCTATTTACATAAAGAGTCTTCACCACAAATTAAGCGGAGTTTTGATTTTAAGTGAATTTATGGTAATCTCGTTTTAATTATTCAAACTAAGATGGAATTAGTTTAAGAAAACCTAAAACATGTTTATAGCGTATATCTAACAGCCACTTAACATCATCTGAATCTTCAAGTGGTTCTTTTGCAAGCAAACAAACAAAGCGCCTCATCCTAGCAGCGGAGGCTGCACTGAGCTTCAGACATTTATTAGCTTTTGCATTTTATATTAGGGTATTTTGTTTCGTAAAGTTTACATGTTATAAAATATTTTTCACAAAAAATTAATATGATTTATTTAGTATTTTTTGAACATTTAATCAATGAAATTTTTTATCTAAATTATATATATTGACATCTTTCGTGAGATACCGTAAATTATTTTTTACTTTCTTATATATAAAATTTTTATGAGTGAGACTACAATCTCTACTCTCATTCTAACCGCCGACGCTTGAAACTCAACGACGATCGACACACACAGTGGTCGACACTTAGCTCTTAATAATTGACGGCTGACGATCGGCTATTGATGATAACAGTTTAGCGACTAATGTCTAATGGCCGGCGATCGATGGTCAGCACTTGACACTTAGCGTTCAACACCAACGATTGACAATTGGTACTCATCTTCTGGGTGCTCGACGACTGACACTCTGATACTTGATAATCGACGATCGACGTCTGATGATCGACGATCAATACTCGATGACTAACAATGGACATTCCTAACTGGTAGCGTAGCATTCATT